>CAUYPO010008468.1:0-38581 GCA_963574435.1 Cheirogaleus major
AGAAACAACGGTGATATAGCACCTCTTATATTTTCCTGGAGAGAGCTGGAACCCATTCTATTAAGTGAAGTATCCCAAGAATGGAAAAATAAGAACTATATGTACTCACCAGCAAATTGGTATTAACTGATCAACACCTAAGTGGACATATAGGAATAACATCTATCGGGTGTCGGGCATTTGGCTGGGGGGAATGGGTATATACATACACAATGACTGTGATGTGCACCAACTGGGGGATGGACACGCTTGAAACTCTGACTTGAGAGGGGAGGGGAGGCAAGGAAAATATACGTAATCTTAACATTTGTAGCCCCATTATATGCTGGAAAAAAGAGTCTATGAGCTTGTAGAGAACAATAGCAACCAAAGGATGGCCAGAGAGAGAGAGAGAGGCTATTGTTGCACCCTCAGAAGCAACAGTTCAGGAGAAACATGACTGATGGGGGCAGATTTTGTGATGCCTGGAGGATAGTATTCACTTACCTCCCTATTAACTGGTAGGAAGGGGTGAGAATGATGGGGTTCAAGTTTCAGTTAATCAGTTGGGACTGCCAACTTTCTACCTCCCAGACATATCTTCTTTTCATTGAAATGATTGTGTACATCCTCCTTCCCTCCTACTGGGAAAATTTCAAGGCAAAGGTGGGCTTCATTAGTTGAGGGCATGAATGGCTGATGCTAAGTAACTTAGCTATACCCTCTTAAATAGCAAAAATCAAACAAACCAAGGCAGAGTCTTGACTATAAGAAAGAAGAGGAGGAGGTTCAAAGTTGAAAGGAAAAACACTGGATATCTTGGAAATTACCAGTGGTTGAAGTACAGATAAAAGAGAGGAATGATAGCTTCTGCTTAGGGTGATGAAGTTTCTTCCTGGAAGTGACATAAATCACTTTTGTCTAAATATCTTTAATCAGACCAACTTCACCTGTCCACTCTGAGTTCAAGAGTGAAATGGTATGAAATCTTCCCCTGAGGAGAGGGAGCTGCAGGGAGAAAACTAGAATATTTGGTAAACAATGTCAAAGTCCCCCAAATCTTAACCAAGTTAGAATAAAGCAAAACTACTCTTATGAAAACTTAAATTAGCCTACCCACTCCAGTTATTTTAAGTAATTAGATTGTGGCAGGCAAACACTGGAATGGGCTATTATTGTCATTATAGTTGGTATCATACATAAGCCTAGGAGATAACTTGGCCTTAAGATAACCAAGGCAGGATCTCACATTAAAACCTTGCAGCTGGTGTGTGTTACTCAGGGTACTCTGGGGAGACAGGATCAATAGTGTACACACACACACACACACACACACGGAGAGACAGAGAGAGAAGAGGAGATTTATTAGGGCAATTGGCACATGCAATTATAGAGGCTGAGAAGTCCTATAATCACCATCTGTAAGCAGGAAACCCAGGAAAGCCAGTAACATGCCTCAGTACAAGTCCAAAGACCTCAGAACCAGGGAAACAAGCAGTGTAACTCTCAGTCCAAGGCTGAATGCCTGACAACCTGGGGCACTGCTGGTGATGCAAGTCTCGGAGTCAGAAGGCTGGAGGATCTGGAATTCTGATGTCCAAGGGGAGAAGAAGAAGGGTGTCCCAGCTTTAGAAAAGACAGACAGTGAATCCTTTTCTCTGCCTTTTTGTTCTATCTGGGCCTCAACTGATTGGATGGTGCCTGCCGACCTTTGATGAGACAGATCTTCTCTGGTCAGTCCCCTGATTCAAATATCTATCCTGAAACACCCTCCCTGACACACCCTAAAAATATGCTTTACTAGGTATCTGAGTATCCTTTAATTCAATTGATTTGATGTAGAAAATTAACCTTCATGTGGAAAAAAGTAGAGAATTAATAAATTCATCAAAAGGGCAGAGAATAGACAATGGGTGCTCAACAGCTTGAATTAAGAACCCAACATAACACCTGCATGTTTACTGTCTTGTAAGACACAAAGGAAAGCAAGCAAGCAAACAATGTAAAGCTGGCCTGTGGACTACCAGTTCACAAGCCTCAGTCTATCCATAACTACATTAAAATATCCTGAAGATTAGACTAGATTTGTTTTTATTAAAAAAAAAAACAGGTAATAGGTTACCAATGAACATGAGAAAGATGGCACAAATATCCATGGTCTTGCATAATCAAATGATTATTGATTTGATTCAAATATCCATGATCTTGCATAATCAAATGGTTATATGACATTAAGTAAATAATTAAAACATTCTCTATTCATTTTTCAGGTTAATGGCAAAATAATGTTATCATGTTCATGGGAATATTGTGATATGAACATATATCATTTTTTGACAGCTTTTTAAGTTGGGTACTCATTATTCTACCTTGAGATCAAAACTAGTAAATCATACTACCGTTCTACTATTAGGATGATATAGAACACCTATTAGCTATTTATGACCCTAAGGGTAGAGAAGAAAGTGAGCAGCCACCATTAACGCTTAACTTGATGAGAGTCATCATTCAGCACTGCCCTGGGAATTCTCACATGCTCACAGCATTTGAGAATGCCTGAGACATGCCCCATGCTATCCAGCATATTTTTCATGAGACGCTATCAGCAAGATATCAGGGCTTGTATAAGTAAGATGTTTCTTTGTTTCTTTTTTAATATACATAACACCTTTTTAAAGACAGAATTCACATATCATAAAATCTACCCCTATAGAATGTACAACTCAGTAGGTTTTTTTGTATATTCACAGACTTGTACAACATCACCATTGTCTTATTCCAGACCATATTCATCACCACAAACAGATGACAGTGATCAAGAAACTAATGTGGACATTAACACAAAAATCAATACCTAGAACCTAAATAAATCCAGTGACTAAAATTGAATGCAACAGACAGGGGGATCTGTGTTCTTTATCAGGAAATGATTAAAAATATCCCAAGCACCAATGTTATCTAGGAAATTATAGCCTCTTGATAGTTGATATCACTGGCCATGTGCCCAGTAGATCTAATGGCCAGATCAACCATGGAGCTTTTAAATAAAAGAAATCATACTTATAGCCCTTTGGTTTAATAGTTAGAGGTTATGTTGACAATTCCCTCAGGCTCTGATTTGTTCTCTGTTGAACTTAATCTCTGTCTACAAAACGCCAGCACACAGAGTGGAAATGTCAAACTCCAGATCAGAAATTCCATATCCAGAGTGACTGACTTTTTTTAATGAACTGGGGTTTCTTTTGCACTACATTATTGTGAATATATATCTGATGTTTCCCTGGGAATAATTCAAGCATTACAATTGTCCTTCAAGCATTTCTTAAATCCACAAATCAATTGATGTATAAAGATGCTTTGACCAATAACTTACCTGGAAGCTGTTAACTAAAGATTGTCAGATCACTAGAAACCTCCATTATGGGCAGGTGGAAACCTTAATTGAAAGGAAAGAATGAATTGTTTTGCATACAAACCTCTGTTAAGGCAGGGAATGGATGGAGAATCACTGGAGTGGGCCAAGCAGTTTGGGCCAGAGGAAAGGATCATGAGAAACAGAAGGATGGCCCTGCCCTCTTTGACCCTAGAGGACCTTCCCTCTCTTTTCCATCTTCCTTTCTCTTACCTTGAAAATTCAAACCTCAAATATTTTCTTTTCTTTGTATATATACAAAATCCTTTCTCATTTCTTGATCACGTTGCTCACTTTGCCTTAAGTTCACCCTTTCGCCATCCCTATGATGTTAACAAATACCACTTCTTTACTTAGTATGGTCCTTGACCTCACTACCTTTCCTATTATAAGATGTGAGATGCTCAGTTTATTCTGTTCATGTCATACATGGACCTGGTAATAGTTCTTGACTCCTCTCATTCACACTCCACCCCCGGTCTGAGGAAATCCTGCCGACTCACCTCCAGAGGGGAATCTGACTACCTCTCACCAGGTCGCCTGCTTCCACCCAGGTCTGAACTTGTGATCATGTCCTGCCTTCCACGTGTGTTGTCCTCACACATAACCACGACCTTTGTTGATTCTAAAAACAGCAAGAGAGTGATTCCAATGATTCTGCTCCATTGAAAGTTAGATTATTCTCATTCTATATAACCTTAGGTTGCTCCAAATTTCTCTACTAGTACCTTTGCATCTCACTCAAAGATAAAGCCCAAAACTCTCCACGATGGCTCATTAGATCTCCCCTGAGCTGCTCCTCCCATTCCCACCAGCACTTCTCTAGTCACATCCTTTCCTGTGCTGCCTTTTGGTCTCCCCACTTCAGCCCCCTTGGCCCTCTTGCTGTTTCTTGAATTCATAGCATATGCACGATCTATTTCTCTTCCTGTAATAGTCTCCTCCAAGATATCCATCCACATGACTCATACCCCTTCTTCATATTTTCACTGAAATGATTCTTTTCCAGGGAGATCTTCTGTAGCACTTTCCCCCAAAATGCTTCTCACCCTACATTGTGGTCACTGTCCATAGAGTCAAGGTTTTCCCTGTCAAAAATTTCTGATGTTCTGATGTTGAGACTGATGATGCCAAATACATGCAAAGAAGAGAGGAAAAGGGTTATTACTGACACAATGAGGCTCTCTGTGGAGAGCAGCTGGTTTGCCAAGCAGGTCAAAAAGTGGCTTGTGGACACAGAGAAACAACGCTGGCTTGGGGTTTTCTTCTGGTGGTTGTGGGGTGGGGCTCAGTTGATCATTCCTGCTCTCAGGTGTGGCCAATAAAGAGAACACCTTTTGTTTTGTGAGGTTTTTTTTGTTGTTGTTTTGGTTGTTTAACCACAACCTGAATATTTATTTAGAATAAAGAAAGAATACAATATTACATCTGATAAATTTTATAGATAACACTGAATGCTAAAAATAATAACATAAATTTTTAAGTAATTTACTGCCTGGTAAATATCTGAAACAAAATTTAAAGTAAGTTTTTATTTTGATATAATTTCAAGTTTACAGAAATGTTGCAAAAGTAGAACAAGACATTCTGTACATTCTTTCAAAATACACAAAATTGTTATATTTTTCTGCATTTATTTTATAATTTCTCTTTCTTTCCATATGTATGTTTGTATATATGTTTATAGGTTATTTTTCTTTGCCATTTGATAGTAAGTTGGAGGCATTGTGCCTGTTTACTATTCAATACTTTACTGTATATTTTCTAAGAATAAACATTATGACTTTTGCAAGTGAAATTTTCAGCAACTGGGTCACCACCACTTGTGCTAGGGACCAACTGTGCCTTACATTGTATCATTCCACTGCCATTATGACCTGTGTTGGTTTTAGTTTGTGGGTTTGTTTTTATCAGCTTGATCTGATATTGGGGAGAAGGAGTGAGAGGTGAGGGAGGGGCTTGAAAGCTATCAGCAATCAGACCCCCCAAATGGAGTCAGGGGCTTTATTATACAACTTTCCCTCCTTCACTTTCCTTCCTCATCCTCATTAAATATACTATGTACTTTACACATCTATCTTATTATATTGTCCATATCCTCATTCTAGACAGAATATAAGTTTCATTTATATGGACAAAGGTATTTTTCCTATACCCAGTTCCTAGAAGAGTGCTCAGCACAGAGTAAGAACACAATCAATATTTGTTGTATGAAAACATGCATCTTTGTTCCTTCTGCATAACAAGTATCCTGCACTTAATAACAATTAAATATTTGTTGAAAGGATGAATAAAATGCTATGAAATTTCTGACAATAAAGTATATGAGAATGTACCCTCTAAATTAAAAAATAATCATAATAATTATATTCATCCTAATCACTTTGAAGTCGACTGACAAATAATAAAATCTTTGGAAAAAACAGTGCATAAAATATACTATTAGTAAAGATAAACTTGCATGTGAGCTGCTTTTCAAAAACTTCATGAATCCAATGACTTATAGACTTTAATTCAAATTAATATTATGTACTATCTCCAAATGAATGAGGCAGTCAATTTGAAATGTTCTGTTGTCCCTTGGATACTACCAGCCTAGGAACCTTAAGCAAAGTAGAGATTATTTGACCAGTAATAATGAGCCCTAATACGTAGTAGGCCAGTAAATATTCCAGAGCACTAATGTGCACAATAGCATTTTGGTTGATTCTTTTTCTTTTTATCAAAACATGTTTTTTTTTAGAAAGTACCCACACATTGTAAATAAGGTAAAGGAAAGGCAGCAATGACATATTTTAAGATGCACTTAAGGATAAATTAATATCCAAGGGAAAGTTACTTTGTTTGACTTGCAATCTACTATTGATTAAAATCCTAGGTATATGAAGTTGGTTGTTAAATTGTAGATTTTTTGTCTGTAAAGAGGCAAATGTTGTCTCTGGTACAGAAAAAGAAAACCCCTAAAGTGATAGTTTTATTTTCCTATAGGAAATTAACTTATAAAATACAGGAATATAAAATGTCCTGCAAAATAACAAATGTTATTCTAACACTCTTTTTCTTTTTTAAATATCTATACATACCCAGTTTCTCAAATACTCTTTGAATCAGCTTTATAGTCCCGCTGTTTCCCCCATTTACCAATAAAACAATTTTGGATACATATTCATTCTCTATTTAAATGACAGTTGATTATATTTTTAACTTTGAAAAATTATACTTGGATGCCTGATCAACGAAAACAATAAAAATGACTTTAGAGGGGAAAAAATAATAATACCTTAGCCACCAGTCAGAGGAGGTGATTTGAAACTAGCTTTTTCAAAGAGGGAGTATTTAAGATTCCATGGCAGTCATAAAATCTCAGAATGCAATCCACAAGTTCTAGAATTTAAATGCTATAGTCCATGGCTGGGTAGTATCTAATATAAGAGGCTGAGCAGCTCAGTCATTTCTATAACCATAAAAATGTATTTTTCAGTTGGATTCTCAGTATTTGACAAATAACATCATTTAGCTGCCTATGCTAGAGAAGTTTGACTTTCAAAACATAATGCCAGTTTATTATAACAATAGATAGCTCTTATACTTCTTTCCTTTAGCAAATTTTCTGAAAGAATTTGAACTTCACAAATATATCCCATATATCAGTCCTGGCATGGTCATGCCAGACAGGTAATAGAGGTAGGTAATAAACTGAAGAAAGTAATAATCTGGTGTAGGTAATGCCATGAAGCTGGAGGACACTGTCTCACCCATAAGTCACCTCCGCTGTGTGTATTATTAGATCTTCCCGTTGACACGACCAGCCCCACACATACTGAGAATCAATCTCCATCAAATCAACTTTTGAAAAACCAAACAGGACCTCGTCTGAGTCCCATATTGATCTAAATCACCATATTGTCAGTCTCCTGAGTATTTTTACACTTTGTCTAACATGTTGAAATGAATTGCTTATTTTTCCCATTAAATGCAGGTGGGACTTTCCAAGTCATCATTGGAAAGTCTGTTGGAAGATCGAGCAGCCACCCACTCTGTGTCCTTGCACATTCGCCCTGCACCTTGTCACTCTTCTCCATCCTCACCCTAGCCCACTTTTCCCTCCTAAGTCATTTGGAGTATTTTTAAGCAGTACTTTGTGCCTAATTCCATATTTATAAAAACTTAATTATCATTCAAAACTTGACCAAAAAAAAAAGTGTATGTTTCCTTCCCTGAGGCCTCCTATAATTATTTCCTAATCTAGTTGGTCTAAAATAAATTCTAAGTAACATTATATGGTCATTGGAATAGCATTCTTAAACGTTTAAGATATATATTTTAATTGACACATAATAATTGTATGTATTCATAGAATACAGAGTGATGTTTCAGTCCATGCATGCAATGTGTAATGATCAAATCAGGATAATTTATACATGCATTACCTCAAAACTTTATCATTTCTTTAGTTGATAACATTCAATATTCTCTAGTTTACCAGAAACTATAATTGTTAATAAAAATATTATCCAAAACTTGAAAATAGTATAAACTTTATATGATTTCAACATTATACTGATACATTCATTGTCTAACAAGCCCAATCAAGTATTAACTACTTCTTTAGGGAAGTGTGCCATTATCTAACTTACTGATTACTATTGATCAGACCCAGACTACATAAAGTTAGGCTTGTAGAAGATTAATACATTATAAATGAGTTTTGCTGATGGAAAGGCAACAATTTACATCTGATAGACAAAATAACAATAAAAGTTACAATTGTATTGTTCTTCAGGACATTACCAGTTTTGTATCTTACTTAGCAGTCTTATTCCTGCATTACTTATCCTAGTGACTATATGTAATATAGAAAATTTTCTTCTGAATAAGCTTCCTTATCATGTGGGTCTCTTCATTAATAAATTTACTAAAAAAAACTTTTTTGCCCACTTATTATTTATTTGAAGTTTACATAAATCCACTTACTTTGATCACAATAGTTGAAATGAATGATTTGAGTTAGGAATATAGAAACTTTGTAGCTCAGCATACGTAGTCAAGGTTAAAGTTCTTTAGTGTACTAAAACAAACAAAAATCAAACTATAGGAACTAAATCCTTCCTTATTATTCATAATCCATTAGTTTAAACCATGCTTTCCTATCTTCTGCATTTTCCCTGGAATACTTGCATCTTCTATAATTATATTCTATAATATTTGATTTTTTGCAGCTTGGAGACTCTTGCCTTCCTCTCTCCTGCAAGAACACACAGTGTGAATAAATTTTTAAAAATTCTTACTATTTCATTGCTCAATTGAAACCTATCACCTCATTTTAGATATACTGGACTTGCACATATGTTGTATACATGAATACACTAAATATGTGTAAATATGTGTGTATATACATATATATTTAGTTTTTAATTAATTAATTTATTTATTTTTCATATATACATATGTATACACACACACACATATGTATTTTTTGTCTTCTCTTTACTCCAAAAAGGCCCTGAGTTTTCCTAATCCTCAAAACTCACAATCTAGGTAACAAATCAACTCTTCTTCTTTTTTGTTTAATACAACCCCTGTGGAAAGTAATTTGGTATACCTCAAAGAGCTAAAAATAGAAATATCATTTGATCCAGCAATCCCACTACTAGGCATCTATCCAAAGGGAAAAAAGACATTCTATAATAAAGACATCTGCACACGAATGTTTATAGCAGCACAATGCACAATTGCAAAGATGTGGAAACAACCCAAGTGCCCATCAATACATGAGTGGATTAATAAAATGTGGTGTATGTATACCATGGAATACTACTCAGCCACAAAAAATAATGGTGATCTAACACCTCTTGTGTTATCCTGAATAGAGATTGAGCCCATCCTTCAAAGTGAGGTATCACAAGGATGGAAAAACATACACCACAGGTACTCGCCATCAAATTGGTACTAACTGATTAATACTAAGGTGTTCACATGGTAGTAATATTCACTGGTTACCAGTCAGGTGGGGGTGTGGGGGGTGGGGGGTAAGCCCACAACTAATGGAAGTGGAGCACACTGTATGGGGGAAAGACAGACTTATTGCCCTGGCTTGGGTGAAGCAAACGCATTACATATAACCAAAATATACCCCCATAATATCCTGAATTTAAAAAATTAAAAAATAAATAAATTTACTAAAAATTTGACACACACTTTCTATATATTTGCAAATCATGGTGTTAGTTTTCGAAATTTATATTTTAACATAATTATTACAAAAAGTTATTTAGAATTTAGCCAATTGCAAAGAGTTAAGCATCTCACAATGGACCAGTGAGTCTAGCTGATGAACTACTCCATACAGACACTCACATCCATTAATTATCAGAATTCTAAAAAGGTTCCTCTCAGCTATGCATGCTTTTGTGGGAACAGATTGTATTATTTTTGTAGCTAAATTGTTTTCCTCTCGTAAATTAGAGCTGTTAACATAGCAATAAGTGAATTTTATAAAAAATGTCTGAGTAGAAGCATGAACATTCCATCCAACAGACACACTGCTATCAGAAGTGAATGGAAAGTACCATGACTGAAATGTCAGTCAATGTGATGAGCCTATCAGTACTTGGAATCCTCTAAGATGGGTGTTTAAGCTCTAAGCAGACAAATTTGAGATTCTGTACTGTTTTTAAAGTTAATCAGTTATAGCGACAATTTAAATTTATGAAGATATGCACAGGCTTTGTTAACTAGTTGAGATAAATTAGAACTATATTAGTGATACCATTTATGAGTAATTACAACCTACACTTAGTGAATAAAAGAAAACTTAATGGAAAAGTGTATCAATTTGAGTGAACATAGTTCATGATTTTTACTATAAGCCTTTTGAAAATATAGCTTTTTATAATTTATTTTACAATCAAGTTTACAAATCAATAATCCTTGTAACTATTAAAACAGATCTTTTTGCTATTACAAAGAGACCTCTTTGTCTTGGTTAATAAACAGCCTGAGGAAAAAACTATATGATGACAAGATTTACAAGTAGCTATGCACAGTTGATTTAAATTTTATAATGACAAGATATAAAATATTTATTAACTATTGTATCTTTCAAACAAAATAAAATGACTAACTCAAGTCTCGATTTCTCAAAGCACCAGTGTCAACATCTGCTATTTCTTCAAGATAATTTATTAATGACAATAATGCTAGCTGGAAATAACATACTCTATTTCCACTAATTTTCTACCCATAAAATTTAAAAATATAGGCATATAATAAAATGTGGTATATGTATACCATGGAGCTCTACTTAGCCACAAAAACAATGGTGATCTAGCACCTCTTGTATTATCCTGGATAGCGCTGGAGCCCATTCTACTAAGTGAAATATCACAAGAATGGAAAAATGAGCACCACATGTACTCACCATCAAATTGGTATTAATTAACCAACATGCATATGCACACATAGTAATAACATTCATCAGGTGTCAGGCAGGTGAGCAGGGGAGGAGGGAATGGGTATATTCACATCTAATGGGTGTGTTGCACACCATCTGGGAAATAAATAAAAGTATATAGGCATATAAGTTTTCAGTTCTATATTTCATTGTTAAAAATTCTGTTTTACAAAAATAATAGGTGCATACACATTTCTAGGTGTTAAAATGTTACTGTTGGTAATGCAGCAAAAGAGATACAGTCATAGATATCCACACTGATTGAAAAGATAAAATATCTTAACCCATGGAGTAGGTTCCTTTCAGAAGCTTAGGTCTCATTCTTCTCCTATTTTATAAATGGTTATTTAGCAAACAGAACAGGAAATGATATATTTTCCACAATTTCATAAACTTTTAATTTTCATAATATTATCCACATATCAAATAGTAACGGAATATAATATCAACCTTACATAGAGGTGTACTTTTTTTTACAGGTCTAAGTAGACTGTCATTTGAAGACAACTCATGTGAAGACATTCACACCCCTCTTCTTGTGCACCAGAAACTCTTGGCCTAAAATTTTATGTTCAGATATTTCTGTCTCTTTCCTAAACCTTACCTGTTTCTTTTATGTATAAGACCTCTACTGACTTCAAAAGAATGTAGATGAATCACTCAGGGAGACAGAAAAGAAAGAGAATCAAGTCCAAGGGCACTGAGGAATTTGCTGGAATAACAATTGAAACATGGAAGAGAGAATTAAAACTTATCATTTCTTAGCAAAGTCTATGGAAACGAGAAAACATGATAGTAGGCACTGTCAAATCTCATTGCGCACTCTTAATGAATTTGCTATTTATAGTCAAGTAAAGAAGTAAAAACTAAAGGAACATTTACCTGGCATTATACATGAGAAAGTGGACTCAACTAGCAAACAGATAGAATGAATAAGACATTCAAGCAAACCTCTTTCGAGCACATCAATAACATTTACCTTTTCATATAATAAATGTTCTGTACCCCTAGGTGTAGCATGCCAGTGACCAACCTTGCTTACCTGCTGCTTTGATGTGTAAATCATAAATCAATTGCCATTACTCATTCATTAAAGCAGGACCTTAACAAGACAATGATCAGTTTCTATGTGCTATTGTTTGAATGTGTCCTTCAAAGTTCATGTGTTGGAAACTTAATTCCCCATTCTATAGTGTTAGGGGTTGATGCCCAATAAGAGGTGATTAGGTCATGAAGACTCTGCCCTCATGAATTGATTAATGCCATTATCATGAAGTAGGTTAGTTATCACAAAAGTGAGTTTGTTATGAAAGCAAGTTTGGCCCCCTTTTGTTCTCTTGTGTTCTCACACTTTTTTGACTTTCTGCCTCCACCATTGGGTGACACAGCAGGGAGGAAGGCCCTTGCCAGATAGGAGTGCTCAATCTTGGACATCCAAGAACCATAAGATGCATTTTTTTCATTATAAATTACCCAGGCTATGCCATTATGTTATAGCAACACAAAACAAAGTAAGACACTCTGTGATCTTGACCCCACCTCTGAACAACATACAATTATATTTCAAATGGTAAAATCTAAATTATAATAAAAAATATTCTTGATAGAAGTCCTAGTGACAATATAAAATTTTTGGTAAGAGATTTAAAAATACAATATGTGCACATAAGCATTGATCAATTAATACCAATTCAATGATAAGTAAGTGTGGTGCTTGTTTTTCCATTCTTGTGATACTTCGCTTAGTAGAATGGGCTTCAACTTTGACTCCGGTGGGGCAAAGGCACCATTTGTAGCCCCGTAATATTCCGAAATACAAAAAAGAAAAAAAGAGAGATTTAAAAATCCTTTTTTGCAATCAACTAAATAATAAATCTGATTCTAAAAATACTCAAAAATATTTAAAAGTATGACAAGGAAGGTACTAACTCATCTGAAACTACATGGCCCTGTGGTTTTAGTGATTATCTTATTATAAATATATCTTTTCATACATAGCCAAATAATCAAAAAAGAGAAATCAAATACTTAAAATTTTTATAAACTATTTGTGGCAAATCTTGAAAAATCCTTACATAAATTTATATGTAATCATCATTTATTCTATTAATGTGAATACTTATACATTTTCCAGCAGAAATATCAATGTGTTTGATGACAGTGTGTTGCTCTAACAACTTCTCAAAGTATTAAATAACATAAGATATTACCTTTCTAAAATAGCAAACCTACAGAATTTTGAAAGACATCTGGTCCCAGTGATCTCAGATAAGAGATCATGGAGTGATATGTGATGATCCAATATATAATTTTACATAAGCAGGATAATATCATACATTGTATTTTTAAAAATTTTTATTCTCCTGGGATATTTCAACTTGTCTTAGCTATTTGTGGAAAATCTTTATCTAATACAAGTAAATTAAAAACTTTAATGAAATGAAAATATTTTTCTCTCTCCAGAATATATTTAAATCTGGTCATTGACAGTATTTGTGTCATAATTTTACAATGGAAAAGAAACAAAAAATACATGAAAAGTTTTGAGTATTAGGAAAGCATTTTAACTCAATACCTATAAAGATGTATCCTGAATAAATTATAGAAATCTACTAGCATCCCAGTTATTCTTCAGATTAAAATCTAATTTTCCATAAAATACTTAATTATCACTTATTTAAAAGAAGTGGCTCAGGATTTTAAAAGGGCAGGATTTGCAATAAAGGTGCCATAAGGAGTTCTGGCAATTCATCTATCAGATAATAATTATAAAACTTCAACAATTTCATTACAAAGAGAATTTGAAGGCAATAGAAAATTATCAAAGTGAGGAAAAGCTTGAAGAATTTATACCTTAAAGATGTCTGTTTTGTTAAGTAAGCATTGTGGGTTTATAGCTTTTTAGCCTTGAAGCACTCTACATTTCACTCAGCTGTGACAACAGAAAACTGCAATCTTATGACTTCAAAGTAGAATGATTAAAAGAAACAAGAAAACTTTAGAAGAAATGAGGTCACAAAACTGAGTACAGCCCCACCCTACTTTTCCATCCCCACAAACCACCCCCAACATCCCCTATCCCCATGTCTCCAGCTGAAGTTAAATTATACACTTGCACAGGAAACCCATAAAGCCCACAAATAAAGTAGACGAAAAATAGACAGAAAATTCCTTTAACGTCAAACATTTTCTGGTTAGATTTGCAAGTCTGGACCCCATGAATTCCTCAACCAGCACACAGCTCAGGTAACACAGAATTGAAGACATGTTTTCTCCACTGGAAAATATTGTGAGATTCAAAAAACAGGTAAGCAAAGTCCTAGAAGGAGAGGATAAAAAGAGAAAATAAAACTAATTTGAAGAAATAATGGCTGCAAATTTTGTAACTTAGTGGAAAACATTATGATGATGACTGATCCAAAAAGTTCAGTGCCCCTCGTGTAAGATAAACACCATGTACACACACACACACATGCACGCACGCACACACACACAAATACACTTAGTCACACCATACTCAAAGTGCTAAAAGCCAAATATAAAAATAAAATCTTGACAGCATCAAGAGAAAAACAACTCATTGCAGGAAAATAATTATACACTAATCAATTGTCTTCTAATCCAGAACAATATAGGCCAGAAGAAATTGGAATAAAATATTCAAAATGCTAAGAGAAAAAAACCAATAATTTGATATTCAGTGGAAATGAAGATGAAATAAAGCATTTTTCATATGAATAAAATCTGGAAAAATGTATTTCTAGCAGACCCACATGATAGGAAAACTGCTAGAAATCTTTCAGGCTGAAGAAGATGACCCCAGATGGTCACCCTGATATATTGGAAGGAAAAAGGTATGTAAGAAATAGAAAATATGTGGGTACAAATTAAAGGCTGTCTATATGTAGCATACACATATGTGTGCATACACGTGTGTATATATTGCTTTTTCTCTTAATTGAGAAGAGAAAGCAAACATTTCAACTGTATATATTGAGGTTTATAACATACAGACTTTATAGGTATATATGGCAAAAATATTATGAAAGAGGGAGATATCAAAACTATGTACTGGCTTTTGTTTTGTTTTTCTGGTAATAGCCATATTTTACTGGTAATATTTAGGCATTAATTTTAAATATGTTGCAAAAAGTAAATGACGCATATTGTAATCTGTATAGCAGCCATCAAAATCAATGCAAAGAAACATCATAGAAAAAGAAAGTGAATGAAGTAAAAGTATTCATTTAACATCAAAATAGGCAAGAATGGAAAGACATGGGGAAAGAAATGAGAAAAATAGAAAACAAATAGCAAAATGGAAGATGTGATTCCAATCATTCATCAACAATATTATTAAATGTAAAAAGATTTAAACATTTCAGTCAAAAGATAAATATTGTCAAACTGAATAAAAAATAAAGGATCCAATTATATGGTGTTTATAAGGGAAAGTTTTTTAATAACAAACACAGGATGTTGAAAAAATGGAGGAAAAAGTGCAAAAGTAATCAGAGGGAAACTGCCGTGGCTATATTAGCATTAGACAAGAGAAACTATTAGATAATATGTAATACTAGAGACAAAGAGGTTTGTTTTCTGAGAAGGAAGCTATAACTGTAAGTATATACAATTTGTCAACTATAATTGATATAAAATTATAAATGTATATTTGACCAATATCTACACTGCAAATTATATGAAACCAAAGGAAAAATAAACAAAACAATTGTAGTTGAACAGCTCTAAGCTTCTCTTTCAGTAACGAGTAGAATAAGCAGACAAAACACTAGCAAGCATATGACAGATATTAACAACTCTATCAACCAAATTAACTTAATTGATAATCACATGACCTTTTGCCAAGCAATGGCAGAATGCACATTCTTGTCAAGTATACACAGAATCTTCATCAAGTAAGATAATAGTTCAGTTGTAAAACAACTATCAATTATTTTACAAGGGTAAAACTCATACAGAGTGTGTTCACTGAGCACAATAAAATTTTATTACAAATCAATAACAGTAATCCGGAAATTGTTTTAAATACTTGGGAATTAAACAACACACTTCGAAATAATCTGTGAATCAAACAAGAAGTCAAAAGAGAACTGAGAAAATAATTTTAACTGAATGATATAAAATAATATATCAAAATGTGTGGAATGCAACCAAGATTAATTTATGTATTTATTTGCTTAAATTAGAAAAAAGATGATAGACTCTTCCATCTTATGAAGTTAAAAAAAGAAAAAAATAAATAACAAAGAACACTTTAAAATTCAGTAAAATACAATATGGAAAACTGTGAAAACAATCAATAAAACAAAGCTGGATGACAAAGAAATATTATGAACAACTGTATGTTAAATAAATTCAATAGCTTAGATGAAATAAACTAATTCTTTGAAAGACAGAAACTCCCTTAAAGTTCAGTCAAGAAGAAATAAATAACTTAAACATCTCTATATCTACTAAAGAAATTTAATTCTTAGTTAAAAATATTCCCTTAAGGAAAACTCTGGGGCCAAATGAATTCTCTGATGAATTCTACCAAACATTTATGGGAGAAGTAATACTAGTCCTGCCAAAACCCTTTCAGAAAAATAGAGAGACCATTTCTAATGCATTTTAGAAGGCTAGAATCACCATAAAATCAAAGCAGGCAAAGATAATAAAGATACATAAAACTGCAAGCCAGTTTCTTCCATGAAAAGAGATTTAAAAATCCTCAACAAAATATTAGCAAATTGAAATGAGCAATGTACACATACACATATACACACATGTACATATGCACATTTCTACTTATTTATACTTCTGCTTATTTGGAAAATAAAATATTTATTGTCTAATTTACTTTTTACTTGTATGGTTTCAGTTTTTATATTTTGATCTCTGATATATTTGGATTTTATTCCTATATGCAGTGATATATATGATATATATATAATTTTAATTGACAAAATTATATATATTTATGATGTCCAACATAATGTTTTGATATATAATCATATATTGCCTAAAGACAAGGATCCATTCTGAGAAATGCCTTGCTAGCAATTGTGTCACTGTATGAACGTTGTAGAGTATACTTACACAAACAGATGGTGTAGCCTACTACACATCTAGGCTATGTGGTATAGTCTATTGCTCCTAGGCTACAAATATATAAGCTATATTATTGTAATAAATACTGTAAGCAGTTGTAATGCAATGATAAGTATTGGGTATCTAAACACATCCTAAACATAGAAAAAGCACAATATTAAAAATATGGCATTAAAAAATAAAAAATGGTATACCTGTGTAGAGCACTTATCATGAATGTAGTTTGTAGAACTGGAATTTGCTCTGGGTGAGTGAGTAAGTGAGTTGTGAGCAAATATGAAGGTCAAGTCATTACTGTACACTGCTGCATACTTTATGCACACTGTACATTAGACTACACTAATTTATTAAAAACACATGAACATCAGTTTTTCAAAAGAAGATAGACAAACAGCCAACAAACATATGAAGAAATGCTCAATATCACTAATCATCAGGGAAATGCAAAATAACACCATGATGAAATATCACCTTACTCCCATCAGAATGGCCATTATAAAGAAAAAGTCAAAAAACAATAAATGCTGGTATGGATGTAGAGAGAAATAAATGCTTAAATACTACTGGTGAGACCTCAAATATATACAACCTCTATGGAAAACAGTATGGAGATTTCTCAAAGAAATAGATGCAGACTTACCATTCGACCCAGTTGTTCCGCTACTGGGTATCTACCCAAAGGAAAAGAAGTTGTTTTATGGAAAAGACACCTGCACTTGAATGTTTATTGAAGCACAATTCCCAATCACAAAGATGCGGAATCAACCTAAATGCCCATCGATTCACGAGTGGATTAATGACGCACGGCATATGTATACCATGGAGTACTACTCACCCATAAATAGGAATGAAATAATGTCTTTTGCACCAATTTTGATGGAACTATTGTCCTGAGTGAAGTATCTCAGGAATGGAAAAACAAACACCATATGTTCTCTCTAATAATTGGTAGCTAATCAATAAGCACACATCAGCACAAAGGGATGAAAATGGGGGCATCTAAGTTGCCAGGAGGGGCTACAACATGAATGTGCCACTGTCCAAAAGGAAGGTGTCAAAGCTGCAGAACCCACAGCTCAATAGCCTCTCAGATCGGTCATTGTCATTCTCCTTCAACTCGTAGAAGTCAGCTGTAAAACAGCCTCAGACAGGTCCTTGGTGGTATTCTAGAAGAAGGCGTTGTTGTTGTAGATGACAGCTCTGAGCACGTTACTTCTCCTTGAAGACATTCCAGTGGGACAAGACGTGGAGGTGGAAGATGGTGTTGTTGATGATCCCGACCCTGTGTAGGCCTAGGCTAATGTGCACGTGCCTGTCTAAGTTTTTAGAAAAAAGTTTAAAAAGTAAGATAATATAAAAAACTAAAATTAAAAAGCTTATAGAATAAGGATATAAAGAAAAAATATTTTTGTATAGCTATATAATGCGTTTGTGTTTAAGCTAAGTGTTATTACAAATAAATGAAAAAGTTTAAAAAAATAAAAAGTTTATAAAGTAGAAAAGTTACAGTAAACTAAGGGTAATTTATTATTGAAGAAAGAAAACATTTTTAATAAATTTAGTGTATCCTAAGTGTACAATGGTACTGCCTAATTCTCCATATTAATGTACATAGTAATTTATCTTACTGTATTGTTGCTAAATGCTTCGAATAGGCTCTGCATTTATGTAGCCTTTAGCACATGATTGATACTGAATAAATACTGAGTTAAAGTGAATTGAATCGAATTGGATTGAAGTGAATTAGATTGAAGAAAAATTGAAATCATTTACTGTTCAAACTCCATTGTAAATACCTTCTCCACACAAACACTCACACAAACATATCTGTACATAAACACAAACAGAGCTAATATGCTGTGACCTTTGGCATCTATAACATATCTTCAAGATTCCTTTGTTGATTGTGAAAGTTACTTTTACAAAACTGGCCAAAGAGCATAAAAATTTCTCCTTACACAGTGCTATCTCTACAATGGGAAAACAGCCATCTTTGAAAAACATAAAATGTTCAATTTTCCTTTAATAATAATACAAATTTACAATAAAATAAATATCTTGCCTATCAAAAAAGAAGGAAGACAAGGTGGGAAAGGGCAGCTTGATCCCCAGCTATCTACTTGCCACAGTACCTCCCACTCATCCTTCTCTTACAGATACTAATATCTTAGGGAAAGTGTTCAGAGAGGTGATCCATCAGATCTCACAGTCCTAACCTTAAGCAGATAGAGCAATAGAGTTAGGAAGATATTAATCATAAAATTCTGAAATTGAAGTCATCAGCTGTCCCATTATGAATGAAAAGGAGTGATATGTAATGAGATCCACTTTTATGACTTTTTTATTCTCAACTGTTTTTTTAGTACATAGAACAGTGGTGTCTGGCTCATAGTGTCTGGCTTATGTTGAAAGGATGTATTAATCTTAAAGAGGTCTTCCTTGAATCTTCTATCTAAATCAGAAGTCTTCACATTCATATGTTCTTAAAGGCATTTCTTGTTTACTTCAATTTACAAGTTATCATAAGCACTCAGGGGGTAGGCCTTGTACCTTTTTTGTTTAACCACTGTGTCTCCAGTATCCAGCACAGTGCCTGGACAATAGTTTGTTGGTAGATACCTAACATTGAGGGCAGATCTCAAGTCTGAGCTGATATCATAGAGAAATGAGGCTTTGGAAAAGATCTTGGGAAGAACAAATTATAGTTTGCATTTGGAAGGAATTTAAATAATTTGTGGCCACAAACGGATTATTGTGGTTTTGAAACATGGCTAAAAACTCCTTGAAACTTCTCCCATGGAAAAGTAGGCATTATGCCCTCTCCTCTATAATATGGAAGGGCATGTGGTTACTTCAACCAGTAAACTTGCTATGTGACACCTGAAGTTGGGTCAGAAAAGACCCACCTTATTCTTTGGAACATTCTCTCTTGGAGTCTTGAGCCTTCAAGCAGGTTGTTTGACTTGGAACCCTAAGACCACCATGTTGGGAGGCCATATATAGGTCCTCCATCAAAGTACCTGCTAAGCTAAACTTTCAGCCATCGCTGCCAAGAGTGAAGCCATCTTGGACCCTCGAAACCAGCCTGTACGTGAACTGAGTACAGCAGACTAAGCTTTGCTGATGTCATGTGCTATTAAAAAAAATAGCACTTTTTATCCAAATTAAAGACTAAGGATACAAAGGAAAATGTACTAAATGATGAATGTATATTTTTATTAAAGTACTATTACATTAGGGAATAAGCAAATTGAATTAGAAATGTTACTATCAAGCTTGTTTGGGATAAAAATCTACCTGACAACTGGAAAAAAACAGTAAGTACTCACTAGAGGAAAAACAAAAACACTCAATATTTCTTACAGGGTTTATTGCTGGCTGCAGGACACAGCAATTAGTTAGGTGGATTACAAGTTTTCCTTAGCTGATGAACCAAAGTGAATGTGATAAATACTTTTTATATAATATAACAAAAGAGAAGGAAGCCTGAGGGATGGTGTTAATCAAGGATAATCTAACCTAAGAGTTTGAAGAAAGAAAGACAAAACCTTTAACAAGATAAGGGGCAAAAAGGTCTTTAGCAAAAGACCTGGAGAGAATGAGATGTTCTGGCAAGAAAATCTTTCCCCTGCAGAAATTCTCCTCAAAAGATGAAGGGCTTGCTTGGAGAGTACACAAATACTCAAGTACTGTCAACTTTTTTGAGAATCAAAATATAATTCTGACATCTCCTCAGAAGACAGAAAAACTTACCTTTTCAATTGGATGGTGGCCAAATCAAGATGGTGTTTCTTAATGTTTAAAGAAAGAATAAGCCAAATGTATGGCTAAAATGTATAGATACAATATCTGGATGAAAGTAATAACTAATGCCATCCTGCAGACACACTCAATTCAAATTGCATTCATAAAGAAGTCATTAATTTTATGAGTTTATATTAGTATATGTCTTAGGGAGATGCAACATGAAATAGCACAGAAAAAAAAAGAAAGAAAAAAAGAAAAAAGGGAATGGTTTCAAAATCAAATGTTTTGGAGTAAAAGTTCCAAATAACTTCACAGTGTGATCTTGGTTGTGTTACTCAATCTCTCTCACTTAGGTTCCTCATCAATACAATGATGAAAGTAACCCTTATTTTATGGAGTTGTTGTGATTATTAAATGAGATATTTTGCAGGAACTCTTATCCTATAATACTGGTTTAGTAGGAATCTTATTAGTTGCAGTATGAAAATGTATTGATTTGATATTTCCTAATAATCTCCAGCTCTGCTCCATCACTCCCTATCTACTTCCCCAAAACAGCTCCATTAATGCAATTTCATGCTATTTTTAAAAACTTTATCAATTACTTTCTCTTTTAAAGCAGTAGTCACTTCTGAGTCTTCAGTCTCCCTTTATGCTAAATCGTTTTCTCCTTATCATATCCCTAGACTCTCTTCCATCTATCCTCAGAGCAGGTGAGATTCAAATAGCTCAAAGAAGTGCTCTATTTTTCTCATATATACACATCTCAACACTCAAGGGATGGTATTTGAACCTAAAGTGCAAGTGAACTTGCTATCTATGATGAATTATTTTTGTCATACCTGATGATCCAACTGGATGGTGAGGAGGAACTCAATGTGGGGAAGATTGCTTCAGCTGGTGATAGACTCAACCAAGCATTGCTCATGCCATGTAAGATTTGCTCATAGTCTTTAACCAGTTCCTTGGCTGGATGCATCACTACACATTCTATGACTCACTTTCCACTTTGCCCCAAGCTGTGTTGCTACTATTCAAATAAAATTCTCCAAATCTACTTGTGATGGTTAATTTTTCATGGCAACTTGGATAAGCTATGGTGGTGCCCAGTCGTTTTGTCAAACACTTGTCTAGATGTTGCTCTGAAGGTATTTTTTTAAATGTGATGAACATTTAAATCCATAGACTTTGAGTAAGGCAGATTACCCTGATAATGTGGGTGTGCCTTATCAAGTTGAAGGCTTTACAGAAAAAGATTGAGGTTTCCGAAAGGAAAAATGAATTAATTCTCCTCAATACTGCAATGTGGAAATGTTGCCTGAGTTTCCAGCCTTCTAACATAAGAAATTTGGGCTCAAAAGTGAAACATCAATCTTATCTGAATGTCCAGCCTACTCTATAGATTTTATACTTGCCAGCCCCCACACCCTCACAATCATGAATCATGTGAGCCAATTCCTTAACCAACATCTCTCTCTTTCTTTCCTGTTCTCAACTTACAATAGGGCTACATCCAGATAACCCATCTTGAGCCAAAAATATCATAAGAAATGCATTTAATATCCTTATAAATGCATCACAAAATTAAAAAAACTCAACTCTGACCATTATAAGTTGTAAACAATCTGTATATTTTTACTTGGCAATTGGAAATTCAAAGATGGAAGAGTGTATTGGCCCAGCTCTGCCTGGTAGTGCTCCCCCATGACATTCTTTCTGAAACCACCTGTATTAGTCCATTTTCTGTTGGTTTTAGTAGAATATCTGAAACTGAATAATTTACAAAGAATAGAAATTTATTTTTCACAATTGTGGAGGCTAAGAAGTCCCAGATCAAGGAGCTTCTTGCTGGTAGGGACTCTCTGCAGAGGCCATATCATGGTGTGATATTTGGCCATGAAATACATGCAGGACATCACATAGCAAGGAGGCTTAACATGCTAGCTTAGGACTCCATTTCTCTTCTTATAAAGCCACAGGTTCCTCTCCCATGACCCAATTGTTCATTAACCTAACCCATTAATCCATGAACCCATGATTGGATTAATCCATGAATGAACCATCTCTTAAAGGCCTCACCTCCTAATGCTGTCACATGGGGGATTAAGTTTCAAGTTGCAGCACCTCCCCAGCATTTCTCCTCTTGTAGAAGAGGCTGAATCAATCAGTCATTGAGATATCAAACAGCAGATCAGGAAACAGCCTGTGTGTTTCCATGTTTCACAGTTGTTAGCACATATTACAAGTCATTTTCTTGGCATCTTCCTTGCCTTGAAGAGTGGAGGGGAGGAGAGAATTCTTACTCTTTCAGGACGGTGCCTGGCACATAGTAGATACTCAATGGAATATTAGCTGTAATTATTCACATATATTGCATTCCTCCCAAAAAGGAGAGGTGGGGACAAGGGATAGTAGAGGAAGGGTGAGAGGATGGTATTATGGTAATACGCTGGCTCTCTCAACTGGCACATCTGTAAGCCCCGTGGAGAAGAAGTTGGCACAATCATCTGTAATTCTCAGAACTCAATATATGGGATTTTAGCATCTTTCCCTAAGTAGTCAATTCACAGTCAAGAAGGTCCCACTATTTCCTTAACACAATCATGTTATACTACTACCTTACATAAAAACCAGATGACAAAATCAGATATTAAGCATTTGATCATAAAACAATAAAATAATAAGCTTTAATCAAAATATTATTTGGGTTGAATTCAGAAGCTTTGGATTCTAGTTCTCTCCATGACCTTGGATAAATTACCTTGCTATGTTGCAGTGAGGATCAAGTAGATGCCTTATGCCAAAGGGCTTTGCAAAGTACCATGCAACTTCTATTTGAAGCTCTATTCCCCTTCATTTCACTGTAGAAAAGATTAACTTTTGTATTGATCAAAAATTGTGTCTGTGGCTAGTTTTATAATTTCAGTATAGATTTAGAGCTATTCATGCTTCTTCAAACCCTATACAGTAACACTGTTCCTCATCCAGACTCAGGACAAGTTAAGATCAATGTTTTGACAAGTAGAATGACCATTCAAATGCTATGAAACAGGGTTGCATTATAACTTGTCTCCCCTCTTTCCATGTATGCACTTGAATAACAGATGGTGCACTTGATGAGCTGAATAGGGGATTCATTGTTATTCCTTATAAGTAGACAAGCACTATCTATACTGACATTACTCCTTAAGTACCATAGAAAAGGCACTGCCCTAAGAAGCAATTAAATCCTCTGACTAAATGTTGGTAGAAAGAACAATTTAGCGTCAATTACTTAAACTATATTTTCATTCTTCAAATTTTTAAAGGGCAGTGTTAAATGGTTCTGCAATAAGTAAATTTATTGTGATTAACTGAGTAATGCCAGAAGAATTACACTAAGTTTCATTCAAAACTAGAAGTTTTGGGGTCATTCCAATATTTTTTCATCATGATGGCTCTTGATTGGAAACATTTTATTTTGAATTTTCAATACCATAATCAATCTTCCAAGTACAGTATGGCACAGAAACATGTACCTAGCTCATGCTTAAAACAGATTAAAACTCACTTTTTATATTAAAAGAAACATAGGTCCTATTTTCTGGTAATCTTTGGACCAACCTGTGTATAAATGTAACATGCTACTTTCAGGCAAGAATATTAATTAGGCTCCTTAATCTTCAAAATCAATGACCAACTCTGTCACTCACACATCCCATGATTATGACATACAGTAGTTTCTCTCTTTAATCAAAATCATAAAATATTAACAGTTCAAGTGCTTACAAATAACAAATATAAGTTGTCTTTAATCTTAGATTTAACATAACTTTTCTTGAGACATATTATATTAAGAAATATAGAAAGGGACATAGAAACAATGCACACCTCTGTGCTGTTATATCTCTGAAATAAAATATGAGAAACATATTATCTTGTATTTCTTCTCTGGGTCTAATATTGCTCCTTTGTGCCTCCAATCACTGTTTATCAAAATTTCCTCCCCATGAAATCTACCCCCAACTCCTTAATACCCCTACTACAACACTCTTCTCCAGAGTCCAGGTCTCAGGTGGGTAGATCTTTGCTATAATGCAGAACAAAAAGGCAAAGAGGTTAGTTAGCCCATCCAAAGCACATTAGGGAGAACAGAAGGTCAAATGCAAGAAAACCAAATATAAGCTTTGAGTCCTCTTGAAGATCAAATAAATTAAAGTTGAACTGAGTTAGAATCCAAACAGAATTGGACTGGAAATAAAATGTGGTGTGTACAAGTGAGCAAAGAAACAAGGAGGCTATATTCCCAGCACCATCACAGTCCCTGGCATATAATAGGGGTTTAATAAATATCTGATAAGGTAATGAAAGAAGAATTCCTAAGTGAGTGAATGGAAGTTCAACTGGTTAAAAATGTGGTGGTTAATTTAAAGTCAATACTTTATTCAGCTGGCCATGTCTTGTAAAACTGAAAGGCAAAAAAGCTATACCACGATTAGGTGATCACTCTCTGCCTTTGGAATCATTCCTGATGATTCTCTTGTTGAGTTGAAACACCCTGGGTTTCTGCCTATACCTATTTGACTTTTGCCCATTTTTAGACTCTTTTCTAGGCTTTGTAAATCACGCCTCTGACCTAAACTGATAAATTTTTAAGTCGAACATATTTAGCCTTAGTTTGTGCCCTTGATCATCAATATCCTACTGCAACTGCTTGGCACCTAATTACTATGACTTGCTTCCAGAGATATCCTGATGCTCTCATCTAAGTTTTTATTTGAGCATCATTTTCCTTTATTTCTGATGACCCTTCATATTTATTATTGATTAATTTTCCACCAGTTTATCCCCATTGTGAACACTTTTATAAGGAAGTGCTGGCAGATTACTTTTGAGTGTACATAAGGCTACACTTCTCTAGCCAAACCCATGCATCTCCCACAGTTGGAAAAGGCAAAATCTCTCCCCATTTCAGCTGCTTTTCTGAGATCCACCTGTTTTGCTTCCAGGGAGTACATGTTGGCTATTTTTGTGATTTTTCTGCTCCCAAGTCCATCAAATGCTGCCTGCTCTTTCATTGTCCTCTCACAGCATGCCAGCATCAAGCAGGTCTTGGATCTCTGAGTACAAGTCCCCAGTCACTTGTATTTTGGGGCTCGTGGAGATCTGCTGTATAGAAGATAATACTTTTCAAAGAGAACGGCAACAATATTTGTCATTCCACATGGTCACATTACAATGTGGTTTTGATACCATGTCCACTGATGGGTGGGGTCTATGTCCTCTCTCTTTGAAACCTGACTGTCATTTTTGACTGAATCTATAAATACAGTGTGCCAGAAATGCCACCAGTGACTTTTAAAGCTGGACCTGAGTTGTGAAGCTCCCACCTGGCTTGATGGAATACTTTTGATGCCTTCAGACATAATATAGGCAGTCTGACTTCCCAGAGGATATTATGCTCTGGGGAATCCCAAAATGCCTGAGTTGGAGATTCTGCATGGAAAAAGAGACTTGCCTGGCCAAATCTGAGCTGCTTCAGCACATGCTGATCCAGTTTCAGAGCCACCATGTGGCTGCAACCTTAGGAGAGACCCAGAGCTAGAACCATTCACCTAAGCTGGTTCCAATTTTTTGGCAACAGATATCATCAAAGATAATAAAATGTTGTTGTAATTTTAAGACCCTAAGTTTTGGATGATTTATTACATAGCATTATATAATCAAAACACCCTGTCATCTAATTTTGTTGTAAATATGGACCAAGGGTTTTTGGATTTCCTATGGAATTGTTCTTGCTTGTTTTATGTGGATATTTGCAAAAATTATGCTACCACTGTCAATATCATCCCAGAATCCCCAAGAAGGATTTGTTATTATTATTATTATTGTTAGCTCAGGTGACATTAATGTCCCACTAGATTTGAGAACCACTTGTCATAAACTGACTCCAAGCTATAACTCAACTCTTGAAGTCAGCTTTATATCTAGTCTTTCTTCTTGGTTTACATGGCCCATTTCACCCAGATGTGCCATGATGTGGGTGAAATTGAACTGATCAGCAAAAGAGTATATTCTATAAACCTCCTTGCAGTGCTTCTGCAAATTTACCTGCTGAGAATTTGATTGGCAGTTGTCATCATATCTGTGGGCAGCGATTGGCTTCTAATGAGTTTTTTTACTGTTGTTTTATAGCTGATGGGTGTCCCAAGTGAATTGATGGAGGATGGGGGAATCTATAAATAATCATGCAGACACTTTTCTCATATGTACATTTTTAGAGTGGAGTGCTTCCAGTCAATTTAAAATTGTTCTACCATTTATTCCTATAAATGGGTTCATTTGTTTAAAATGTTGCTAGTTACAACAGAAGAAAACATTGACAGTAGTTAGAAGAAACTGGCATATCTCATAGTTTGAAAAGATGTAATAATTTGGATTTTTTTCCTCCAAATATTCACTTGCCTACCTTTCTCACTAAAGACAGAGTATAATTTATCATGCTATCGATGTTCAGCTTGATCATGTGAATTTTTGCCAATGTAATGTTACTAGACATGGCATGAGACCTTGCAGAGCATTCCTGGATTTTCCCTTTATCCAAACCGCCATAAGCATAGTTTGCACCAGGTAATCATTGCTCCTTTAGCCTGGGCCCAAGAACAAACACCTATGTTGAGCCTTGATTCAATCTGGTGCCTGGAGCCAAGCCCAGTCAACCCACAGCCTGAAGGAAGCCATTAAGTTAGGCCATTCCAGGTGAGCCAAACTGTAGTTTCTCTGCTGAATGTTTGTGTAGTTTGTTATTTAATGTTATTGTGACAGCATTAGACCAAAACATCAAGTGTAGTCAAATCATAGTTAACTAGATATAGACTGTCTTAGTCTGTTTTGTGCTGCTATAATAGAATACCTGAGACTGGGTAATTTATAAAGAGATTTATTTAACTCACAGCTCTGAAGGCTGGTAACTTCAAGGACATGGCCCTGCTTCTGGTGAGGGCTTTTGCGTTGCATCATAACATGGCAGAGAAGGTCAAGGGGGAAGTGGACATGTGCAAAGAAACACAATCAAGAGGCATCCTGGCTTTATGACAACCCACTCTCTCTGAAAAATTCCCGCTGAAACTATTCAGTCTCAAGAGAGGGCCGAGCCCTCATGACCCTAAAACCTCCCATTAGGCTCCACCTCTCAACACCATCACATCTGGAATCAAATTTCAATATGAATTTTGGTGAGGACACACAAACCACATCAAAACCATAGCGTAGAACAAAGGTCAGCAAACTACAACCTAGAGGCCAAATCCAGCCTGTGGATAAAACGTTTACAAGTTTTATTTATGTATTTTCTATGCTGCTGTAATGCTTCAATGGGTGGATAGAGTAATTGTGGCAATGACAGTATAATCAACAAAGCCTAAAATATTGACTATCTAGCTCTTTACAGAAAACATTGATCAACAAAATATAGAAGAATGAATCACACAAAGAATGATTAGAATTAATGATCTATTCAGACTACACAGCTGCTAGATGAAAGCCTCAGCAGAGGCTGAAGGGAAGTTCACTATGGCAAAGTATAGCTGTGATAGATTGATCTTTGCCCTCGGTTCTTCACCTATCCCTGTATCTACCTTCTCTGCCTTCTGACTTTGCAGTTCTTCCCACCAAAAACTCAGAGAATATTTCTTTGCCCCTTGACCTCAGTCATGTTACTTGCTTTTGCCACTAAAATGAAGAGCAAATACCCAGGACCCGAAGAACCAATTCTGAGCCCAGGTCACAAGACCCTTGCATCTTTCTGTTTGCCCTTTTTCCCAGCCATTATCAGGCTCAACTAGCCCACCAATTCAGGATAAAAGACAAGAGACACATTCAATGAAACTTCCCCAGCTAAGGAACCCAAGCTAAGCCTAGACCAGACCAACTGACCTCCTGCTCTCACCAACCAAACCACAGACTTGTGAGGCAAATAAACACAAAGGACTGCTGCTGGGTTTTGTGATGACTTACTATACAGCACTGTTGAGGGACACAGTAAACTGATTGCACTAGATAGAACGGTAACATGGTGCTCAACGTTTCTCACTCCCTGGTAAACATGACTTGCATAATTCCAATTAGTGAGCATGATGAATTTTATTCCCACAATTAGGTTATATTGTGTGATACAGTTCACTTTACAAAAGGAAGATCATCTGGGTGGCACTAACCTAATCATAGGAACCCTTTCTATCCAGATCTAGAGGTTGGAAAATGAGAGCAGTGAGAGATTTTCAGCAGGAGGATGTGATGTGCTAATGCTGGCTTGAAGCTGGAGGGAACCAGATGGCAAGGAAGGCAGGTGGCGTCTAGAAGCTGAGAGTGGTTTCCCAGCCGACAGCAAACAAGGAAACAGGGACCTCAGTCTTACAACCACAAAAAGCTGAATTCTACCAACAGCTTGAATGAGCTTATCAGCAGAGCTTTCCCAAGGCATCCAAGTGAGAACTCAGCTGAGACAATACCTTGATGTCAGCCTTGTGGCATCCTAAGCAGAACACCTAGTCACACCATGATAGACGTCTGACCTACAGAAGAACCATCAACTGATAAAAGGATGCTGTTTTCAGCTACTAAGTTTGTGCTAATTCGTTTTACAGCAGTAGAAAATTAATACTGTGATACGATCTCTTTGTACCCCATTTTTATAACCTGTACAATATGGATTAAATCTGTCTCTGTCTTATAGGTTTGCTGTGAAGATTAACTAAATGACGTAAGTATTTTTATTACAGTGCGCAGCACACAGAAGACAATTGAGTGTATTTATTATTTTTACTGACATGATTAGTAGCTTGTAATCCAACCCAACCACAATTAGTGTTGAGGCAGATAAACAGCCAAGGACACAATGATAAACTCTAGAACGTATGAACATTCCAATAAATATTTGATGAATAAAATATTAATGCACCTGCAAAGTGGATCTGAGCCTGCATGGAGCAATAAGTTCCACCTCTGGGGAAGAAAAGGAACAAAATGCCTAGAAACCAACCTGTGATTATGTGAAATTGGAATATTATTTTATGATCTAGTTAGACTCCATACTCTGGCAATTATAATTACAAACTTCAATATAACTGTATCTGTCATATATTTCTTAAATTAATGTATATTCCATAGTAACATAGTACTGGATTACAATGGGAAAAATTTATTTCCAACATTATACTTATAAAACAATGTTGTTGGCTTAATGTAACTCCCCAAACTCCTCAGACTTCATATGTTGAAGTCTGAGCTCCCAGGACCTCAGAATGTGACTGTATTTGGAGACAGGGTCTCTAAGGAGATGATTAAATTAAAATTAAGTCTTTAGAGTGGGCCTTAACCCTATGTTACTGGTGTCCTTATAAGAAGAGGATATTGGGGCACAGACACACAGGGGGAAGACCATGTGAGGACACACCAAAAAGGTGGTCATCTACAATCCAAGAAAAAGAGAGACCTCAGAATAAACCAACTCTGCCAACACCTTGATCTTGGACTTTTACCCTCCAGAACTGTGAGAAAATCAATATTTGTTGTTTAAGACACCCAGTATTTTGTTTGGATAGCCCCACAAACTAATAGACAGAAATACAGATTTAATTTGAGAGAGTATTAGTATTATTTGGGGATTTTTTAAGCCTAAAATAATAGACAGATTTCTATTCTAATAGTACTGTCTTATTGATCCTTTCCAAGAGGTCTGTTTTTTAATATTGAAACCTTTTATATTTTGACTTGAATATACCTGAATGTCTCCCCATAGAAATTTGGGATCTGTTATGCTTAGAGCCATACAATAATCCCATGATGAACATGGCCCAGTACAAGAATTTTGCATGTATTAAATATAGTAATAATACCTGCCTCATTTAAATATATGCATGCATATATTCAGTGAATATTAAAAATGGAATTTACTAGTTATACATGAAACCAATAGTTTGCATCATTTTAATTTAATGGGCACCAAAAAACATCTGTTTTCCCATCCATGTGTCATAAGATATGTTTGTGATTAGTTCTTTTGCATTCTGCCACTGAACCACATTTGCCATCTGCTGGCTCACTAAAACAGTTATCAATCCTTTCCAGCCACCTTGCATTGTGCTTGAGTCTCGCTATCACTTTGAAATACTGACAATACAAATATTCTGTTTTGAATGCCATTGAATAAATTATTATGTGGGGTCCCAGGCATTTTGCCAGGTTTGGGATGTTTTGCCATATTTCATGGTAACTAGCATTATATAACTTTGTGTCCACCTCTTAATCACATCAGATTTTTTGGTGCTCAAGGTCAACATATTTATTGATAAGACCAAGGCCAAGGAGGAACATATCCTCTATTTAAGGCAAACTCCTTCATTTAAGCCTCGCAAGAGCAGACCTTGCATAAGCAAGGTAGGGAAGCTGAAGCCCAGAAAAGTACAGGGACTCAGTATAGCTGAGATGAGCATCTGAGGCACAGTCAATGACAATCCACAATTGCTTTGCTTTTCTCTGTAAGTCCCTGTATACACAGTTAGAGATGTAGAAGTATTAAAGTGAGGTCACATTCCGACTAATGAAAAAATTAATGAAAAACCATCTGCAGTTTTTATTTTGAGACTCTCCCATTTCTCTGAATGCTGAAATGTTGGGAATTTCAGCAGAAAAAAACTGCAGATCTGCTAAAGCCTCTGACCCAGTGTGACTCCTTTATTCTTATCAGGAATGCCTGGCTACCTTGTCATAGGATACTCAGTAAACTCTCTGCGGCCAGGAAGCCCTGAATTCAAATTCTCACTCTGTCACTCTGTTATTAACTGATTTTGAATAAGTAACCCATATCTCTCGGCCCCAATTTCTTTATTTATAAAATAGGAATGATAATAGTCCATGCTTTACAGAATTTTGGGGAGAATGAAATTAGACAATCTACTTTTAAAAATTGTGCAATAAACGTTAGATACTGCTGTTGTATAATTACTTTGTTATTATACAAATATAATAATATTTATGTGAAGGATGGCTTACCCAATGAGGATTAGGTACCATTTAACAAGAGGTTTTGTTTAGCAGTGGTTTCAATTTACTGGTTCAAAAGCCAATGATTTTACCTGGTCCAGACCTTCTCATAAACAATATAAAGCACAATCCTTCTATTGTAAGACTTATAAAGACATTAGTAGGAAAAGAAATTGCCTGCTGGAATTCAATATACGTAATGATGTAATCGTGTAAGGCAATTAACTTGAGCATAGAGAGATGTCGATGGACACATGTACATACAATACACATGGTCACAGGAACTGAAGCTATTGGACACGTTATAATGTTGAGTGATTTTGCAGTTAATCAACAATTTCTTCTAATTACTTTATCAGAAAGTCTTCATTCATCAAAGGAGAGGATATATCTCTGTCCATTTGCTGTTGATTTCTGCATCATCCTCATTCATTACTACAACCAACATTAAAGTATACATGAAAGTCAGCCAGCTAAATACAGAATCAGTCACTTCACAAATTGCACACTAACTTCAGAGAATCTGTGGTCCCCTGCTAGAGTGCTGCACACACTTCATCAGACTCAATTCTCTGGCTCCAAATAGGTCTCTACTTTCTCTTTCGTATGTCCAGGAAGCCCTGGAATTGGTGTCTCTCTCTACCAATGGATATTCAAGCTAGGAATTTGTTGTCAACAAAACCTACTATGAAAACACCTAGAAAAAATGTCCCCTATGTTTTTCTTGCTGCCTTTGTCAGCAACAAAAATCACTTTGAACCCAGGAAATATAATATTAGCACATTACTCCTCTAACCTTTACTTTATGGCATTCCATCTCTTTCAAGAGTCCCCTTCTCTCACTACCTGCAGGAACTCAGTTTAAATATTATCCATTAGCTGCCAGAGCAGAGATTTTACTCTTTACCTTTTTGGTGGCCATTTACACATCAATTTTTCTGTACTTCTTTGTGTAGAGCCTGTGTTCACACTTTTTTCCAAACAAAAAGTTTATTCTAAAGTCTAATAATAAGGTTTTAGGTGACACTTTGCATTCAGTGCTTTCAAAGCATTAAGCCAATGATGGGTGAGTTTTCTTGCCCTGCTATGGAAAACCTATAACACTGACAACCCATAACTGTCCTGTCAGACTAACCCAACCTGACTACAGCCACCTGAAATATTCTGAAATCTTGCTTGGCTTACAGTGAACTACACCTGTTGCTTCCCTTCAATATCCTCACCTGGACTACTGCGTGATACCCACTGATTGGGCACTTGTCTCCAGATGAAGGCAAATAAACAAGAAGGTGGAAACATTAGACTAAGAAATCTAAAAGCCAGTTAGAAGGATATCTTGTGCATCTTTTATTTTCTATTCAAAGCAGTATATGCAAGTTCATACGTTATCACACTGCTTCCCCCCTTTTTATTAGTTTCCCATTGCTGCTGTAACAAATTGCCACAATCTTTGTTGGTTTAAAACAGCACAAACATGTTATCTTACAATTCTGACAAAGTCTGAAATGCATCTCATGGGGATATAATTGAAGTGTTGGCAGGGTGCGTTCCTTTCTGGAAACTCCCAGGAGAATCTGTTTCCTTCCGTTTTCCATCTCCCAGGGCTGCCTACATCCTTGGCTTGCATCTTCCTCCACTTACAAAGCCAGCACGTAGGGCCGAGTTCCTTCCATTATGCTATGTCTCTAGCTCCCTTCTGCATCTCTCTTCCCCTTTGAAGGACTTTGTGCTCACATTTGGACCCACCCAAATAATCCTGGATAATCTCCCTATTTGACAGCTGATCAGCAACCTTAATTCCTCTTTTTCATGTAGCCTAATATATTCACAGCTTCTGGGGATTGCAATAGGAATATCTGAGGGGCAATATTCTACCTACCATATCTCTTATGTATGTGATTCTTTTGAAAGTTCAGGTAGTTTTGATATCCCCAATTCTAGGGAGAAGCAGGCACAAACAGTTTTATTTACAATGAACAAACTATTTCAAAAAACAGTGCAGGAAGTCTAACTCCTTTTATAGTTGCCTCTAGATGGAAATGATTGGCAGAAACAAAGCCAAGTTCTAATTTCATTTCCTTATTGATGGTGGATTCAAGAGGATGATCGCTTTCCATAGCAATATTAAGTAGAAAGGCATCGCAATTTTTTGAAAATGTTTTCTCAAAGGACATCTGCAAAGTTTTATTAATTAGGCTAAAGTAAAATTTATTTTTTAAAGAAAGTGACAACAGATTGTTTTTGTGTTTTGTTTTTTCCTTGTGATTTGCTTGAGAACAATAGCCTGCCAATCTTACTTCTATCATTCATCAGGTGTCCGGCAGGTCAGAGTGGAGAAGAGAGGATGGAGATATTCACATCTAATGTGTGCGGTACGCACTGTCTGGGGGATGGACATGGTTGAAGCTCTGACTCGGGTAAGGCAAAGGCAAAATATGTAAGCTAAACATTTGTGCCCCTGTGATATGCTGAAATAAATAAATGATAAAGATAAAAAAACAATACAATTGATTAGCCTATAGCAATATTTCTCTAGAGAAAAAAAGTGAGAAATCACAAATAAAGATTATAAGTGATAAAAAGGAGTGTTTTAATCAATATTCTCTAGGAAACCAGAACCAATAGGAGATACATATATATATTTATACATATATGTGTATATATGCACATACATGTATGTGAGTGTGTGTGTGTGTATATTGATTTATTGTGGGAATTGGCTCAAGTGAACAAGGCTCTGAAGTCAGACAAGATTCTATTTGCAAGAAGGATAACCAGAGAAACTGGACACTTGAGTTGTTTCCACATTTTTGTAATTGTGAATTTTTCGAGTGCAGATGTCTTTTTCATATAATAGCTTTTGCTTCTTTGGGTAGGTGCCCAGTAATGGGATGGCTGGATCAAATGGTAGTTCCACTTGTAGCTCTTTGAGATATCTCCGTATTGCTTTCCATAGAGGTTGTACTAGTTTGCAGCCCAACCAGCAGTGTAGGAGTGTTCCTATCTCTCTGCACTCACACCAACATTTATTATTTTGGGATTTTTTTGATGAAAGCCATTCTCACTGGAATTAAGTGATATCTTATTGTGGTTTTGATTTGCATTTCCCTGATGATTAGAGATGTTGAACATTTTTTTCTTATGTTTGTTGGCCATTATTCTGTCTTCTTTTGAAAAATTTCTGTTCATGTCCTTTGTCACTTCTTGATGAAATTGTTTGATTTTTCTTGCTGATTTTCCTGAGTTCTATATAGATTCTAGTTATGAGCCCTTTATGGGATGTGCAGCATGCGAATATTTTCTCCCCTTCTGTAGGTTGTATGTTTGCTCTTGTGATAGTTTCCTTGGCTGTGCAGAAGCTTTTTAATTTGATCAGGTGCTGTTGCTTTTTATTTTGAAAGGTTGTTATTGATTCAATTTCTTTAATATTTATAGGACTATTTATATTGTCTATTTCTTCTCTTGTAAGTTTTGGGAGATTGTGTTTTACAAGAAATTGGTTCACCAGATCCCCAGAAAGGAGAGTTTGGACAATGTCATCAGAACCAACTGCACAGCTTCTGTGCTCCATTGTGCATATAAATGTGGGTGATAAAGGCGTGGCACTCAATTATAGAGTGAGGAAGGCATTATGCATCACATGACATGAGCAAAACCCTTTGAAGTGGCTTTATTATATTTAATTAGACACAGAAATAATAAATAGGCCTTTCTCATGAGTGACACTCTAACAACATCCCCCTACTTAGACCCTCTAGCAACTAACCTCTTTTGGTCATATAAAATGAAAACAGCTAAAACCAAAGCACATTGTTATTGATGACAATTTTAGAAAGAAAAACTGTACAATATTGGAGTTATATATACAACTAAATAAAGTACATTTGAAGCTAAATTCCCTGGAAATATTTTCAAAATGAATAAAATCAATATTCTAAAAATATTTTTTAAAAAAGTAATGTAACCACCAGTTAGAACAAGTTCATCTATCTTAGCTTCTCATTATTAAAAATTAAAGTTGTGGGGAGGTAATTTTTTATATAAATATACATATATAGCAAACTGAAATATAGGCTATATGTATATTGAGTAATTTTGAGAGTATTCTAGATAATTCATGTGGGTTAAACTATGCCTGCAATTAAATTTACAGTTTAAATTACAAAAAATTGAAACTAAGATCATATTCACGCTGAGTTCTCTCTATCTTACCCCTCATGGTATAAATAAATGTGTCTCATTAAATATAAGTTTCACATGAAAACTAAAATTTGGTGTGGCTTCATGATTTTTTAAAAATACAAAGCTGAGAGTCTTCCTCACAAACATGTCTAATTTTCACTGATTCAGTGAAGAGACAATGGAGAGAATTCACCCTAACCCTGTATCTGATTATTTTCATCAGCCTTCCAGGTATGTGGCCAAAGAAATCACAGCACAGAGGCAGGAAATGTACCTACCCAGATTTGTTGGGGTGAACTTTCTAGCTCACCTGTGCTACTATAGTGAAATATGCTCAGCTGTGTCCTTTTTGGACCCTTACAAAGTGAAGGAGTTTGCTACATTATTTATCTATTCCCTGAAGAACTACTTGGGTAAGTTCTGGGTGAGTAAGTGAGTCAAAGTATGAATGGATAGATCAGGTCTGGGTACCTCATTTCTTCCTAGAAGAGAAGAAACAAGCTGACTGTGTTATATAATTCTGAAAAGGCACCATTACCTAAGAGTGAGTAGCTTTTACCTTTTGGGGAAATATATGCCAAAAGAGGAAGCAATGACAAAAGGGTGAGATAAGAAGACCAAGGGGTAACCGAGGCATAGTGTGTACAGTGAATGTGGGAGGCGGTGGAGAGACAGACAAGAAATCAGCTGACAGAATCCAAGGCTGAGGCACCACCTCCCGCCAGTGTGTCCTAATTAGCAATGAGATCTGTCATGAGCATGTGTTACCAACACTGGTTAAGGTTTGTAAATGATTGACATATTTAAATTGAGAACAGACTCCAGTGAATCCTTATAACCTCTTCAATGGAAAGTGCATTTGATTACACTGTCTTGAAGAAAGAAAAAATAAAGTGGATCTAAGGAGAATTGCCGATAGGGGATTGTCCTTTGGAAGTGCATCTGTCTGGGACACTCCATGGAGAAAAATATTGAGAACTGCTATTTTGCAGGACACACACCCTTACTGGGGGCCCAGTAGTCTACTTACTTATTTTGTCATATAACCCCATAGATTGAATCCATGTAGAACTCTAAATACATTAACAGGCTGTATCAGCCTTTACACAAGATATGTTGTACCCAGGTAATTATATGCATGCCCAAATAATCCACCAAAATCTATTTATATGTCAATTCTGGGTGGGAAGGGACTGTGGGAAGGCAGAATTAAGGTGTCTAAGAAGGCAGAAGTGTGGAAAGAATAAAATGTGGAGGACATCAAGGTAATCCAAAGTCAGATTCAATGGCCTACAAGGAATGAACAAAGATGGCACATAAGCCTATTAGTGCAAGCTTCTATTCGAGCCTCATGGTACCTTTTGATGCCATGCAATGTAAGAAAATTTGGTTAAAGCAAAACTGAAGATACCTCCCCATAGAACTTGCAGAGCTGGGACAAATACAGAAGATGGGAAAAGAAAAAATCAAAAGTCTGCCCCATCTAAAGGTTTCATATCTTTGAGGAGGCAAAATTTCATTATAATTATGTGGAGAATGTGAATCTTTAGAAATACCTGGAATGCCAGTGAAAATAGGATCCAAGATCATAGGTATGGCAACCTTTCAGGAATAGGAGGGTAACAGGTCTGGGAAAGAAAGTAGGGTGCAGTTAACGAGGTGGGAGTTATGAGGGAAGGAAGCTAAACCAAGCAATGAGAATCTTAAGACTCTCTCTGGCTCATTGCCCAGTGGAGTTGTTAATGACTTGGTAGGTAACTTGGGATTGACATAGCCATTGTAAAGAAGACAACTGGAGAGAACAGTTAATTAATCAAAATAAAGTATAACATGAGTGGTACAATTTAAGGCATGATGGCACCTGGGACGAGTTTAAGTATACAGAATCTTTCCCGTTAGAGAGTCCCAGACAATTACCAACCATCATTATACTTTCTTTTACCAACTGTTCTATTTTTTGTTCTCATCACAGATCCAATTTCTCCCTACTCGTTCTGATTTCTTTCTTCCTTACCATTTCTCTTCATCAATCTCTCTTTCAAAAAATTTTAAGGCTTAGCAGCTATTTCTTTAGATCAATTTTATACATGAGTTTTTAGAGTGAGAAGGCAAACAGAAGAGAACCCCAATAATACCAGATTCACTCACAGATGAGTCCCGATCGCTTATTTGGAGACTGGCCACTTTTGTGATCACTGAAAGGTCACCAGAAGGAAACACATTTTGATTCATTCCAAGGGGGAATGACTGGCACTGACTCATACTGGCAAGCTCTACACCTCTAACAGACAAGGAGTTTGACTAAAACGGTGGTCAAGGGAAAAGGAGATCAGATTGCAAAATCAAAACAGATTCTTAGATGTAAATACTAGTATCCACTCTCACTACTTTAAAGAGAAAGAAATGTATTAAACAATATAGGTAGCACACAGACTTTCCAGGAGGGTCAAAACCCACCCTTGGACCCTGCACAGCTAGGCTACCTGCCCGAGTCCCACTGCTGTGCTACTGCAGTCAGGTGGCCGAATCAGTGCCAGGGACACATGACTTGCATCACTGATGCTGGTTGGGAATTCCTCAGCTATGACCACTCCAATTACTGTTTAAAAGAGAGGCTTTAAGAAACAATGGTGATATAGCACCTCTTGTATTTTCATGGATAGAGCTGGAACCCA
>CAUYPO010008469.1:0-64687 GCA_963574435.1 Cheirogaleus major
GTTCAAAGCTGTCCTGGGGGCTGGGCTCACGCCTGTAATCCTAGCATTCTGGGAAGCCAAGGTGGGAGGATCGCTCAAGGTCAGGAGTTTGAAACCAGGCTGAGCAAGAGCGAGACCCCGTCTCTACTAAAAATAGAAAGAAATTAATTGGCCAACTAAAAATATATAGAAAAAATTAGCCGGGCATGGTGGTGCATGCCTGTAGTCCCAGCTACTCAGGAGGCTGAGGCAGGAGGATCACTTGAGCCCAGGAGTGTGAGGTTGCTGTGAGCGAGGCTGACGCCACGGCACTCTAGCCTGGGCAACAGAGTGAGACTCTGTCTCAAAAAAAAAAAAAACAAAAGACAAAAAAACCCAAAGCTGTCCTGGGGACTGACCCAGTGCCAGGCCAGAGCTGGAGAGACAGCAGCAGTCTAGAGGGTGGCCATTGCCCTCCGGCCCTCTTCACAGCCTCTGGCGGGTTGAAAGGAAGGGACTGAGAATGAAGTGAGTCTTCAGAAGTTATTCTCGAAACAGATACTACTACTTGAGCAAGACACCAGACCCCGTGCAGGGTGCTGGGGACTAAGGTGAATCTTCAAGGAAATCGCAGATTGGCAGGGAGGGAACCAGGTTACGATGGCAGCCACAGTTTACAAGGGCTTCCTGGGTGCCAGGCCCTGTGCTAGGGGCAATACCCATGTGATCACATCTCACCCTCACAACAACCCAGTGGTGTAGGCATCATCCGCGCCCCAAATTTCAAAACAAGAAACAAGCTCAGAGAACAAGTGCCTTGCTCTGGTCACACTCCCTTGGCACCAGGAGCTACTGGCCAGTGTGAATAACACCGAGAGGAGGCGTCCTCTGGTAGCCGACACCAGCCAGGCTGGAGGAGACAGTGGCGCCTACATCCAAAGAAAGAGCAATGCCAGGTTCTGGGGCCTGCAAAATGGCACGCAGGGCAGCACGGAAGAGCCCAGTGCAAGGTGGAGGGCATGGAGGCTGAGTTCTGATCACTTCTGGAACTCCCCAGGAGACACAGAGAACATCAGCGGAACTTCTGGGGCAGAAAGGCTGCCACCGGAAAGGTCAGTGCAGAGGTGATGGCAAAAGTTGCCACGTGTGCACCCTGGAAGGGAGTCTGGCTCGTGGCTGGAGGTGGCACAGGCAGCAGGTCCAGCTCTCTCCGCAAGAGGGCGCCCGGCAGCAGGCGATGAAGCCGACCCAGGCATGGATGGAGGTGGCTTGTTAGGGTCCCTCAAACCAAGGGGAGCCGGAAAGACCAGCAGTCAGAAACAAGCAGACAGGGGCGAGAAGAGTTTAGCTCCATGTGTTTTTTCCATCCTGAGATGACTCAGGTCAGTTATTTCCCTTTATGCTGAGAAACACAGTCAGTAGGCTCCTTGACACCTGTGAAAGGGCTCTCCCCTCCCAACCTACCTTCCAGAAGGAATAACACTTTCATATTTCCCACCTCTTTGTCTCTCTCTGACAGAGGTAATGTGCCACTAATTTTCACTTCAGTCACCTAATCTGCTGTTTAATAATGCACTGACCAGCCTGAGCAAGAGCGAGACTCCATCTCTACTAAAAAAATACAACGAAATTGGCTGGACAACTAAAAATAATATAGAAAAAATTAGCCAGGCATGGTGGCACGTGCCTGTAGTCCCAGCTACTTGGGAGGCTGAGGCAGGAGGATCGCTTGAGCCTAGGAGTTTGAGGTTTCTGTGAGCTAGGCTGATGCCATGGCACTCTAGCCCAGGCAACAGAGTGAGACTCTGTCTAAATAAATAAATAAATAAATAAATAAATAAAAGATAATATAAGACAGTGTCCCCTCAGGTGTTCTGAATAGTGAAAAAAAATGGGGGGCAGAGGTCTCATCAAGGAATCAAGAGTCTAGGCCGGGCTCAGTGGCTCATGCCTGTAATCCTAGCACTCTGGGAGCCAAGACGGGCAGATTGGTTGATCTCAGGAGTTCGAGACCAGCCTGAGCAAGAGCAAGACCCCATCTCTATTAAAAAAATAGCAAGAAATTAGCTGGACAAATAAAAATATATAGAAAAAATTAGCCGGGCATGGTGGCGCATGCCTGAAGTCCCAGCTACTCGGGAGGCTGAGGCAGGAGGATCGCTTGAGCCCAGGAGTTTGAGGTTGCTGCGAGCTAGGCTGATGCCACGGCACTCTAGCCCGGGTGACAGAGCCAGACTTTGTCTCAAAAAAAAAAAAATGAATAAAAGAGTCTAATCATAAGAGCGCCTTAGGATCTAATATGTTAGGCTACTCAGATCTCTTTAATCCCTAATGTTCTTCATCTGAGAATTTTTTCAATAAATTTCTTTGGAAAATTTTAAAATTCCAACAATTCCGTGTTGCATTAAAATAAGTTAAATCTTCATACACTATTTCTAGATACCCAGAATCTGGTAATGTTTAAGAGCACAAGCATGAAGACAATTCATTATTTGGATCACTTCCCCATCAGATCATAAAATGATCAGAATTACAAGGCTCACAGCACAAACTCCTGTCTGTGATCAATATTGCAGCAAAAGGTGACCGTGTTCATTAGCATGTAGTTTGGCTGCTATCACAAAGACCCCAAATCACAGCGGCTTAAACACGATAGGAATGTATTTCTCACTCACATAAAATGCAGACAGGTGGTCCAGGGCTGGTACGATGTTTCCACCGTCATCATAAAACCCGCCATGGTCTTTCCATCTTTTGCTCAAACATCCCCAACACACAGCTTCCTCTCGTGACCCAAGGTGACCACTTCTGTTCCTGCCCTTCTGGCCGCATTTCAGCATGCAAGAAGAAAGGCATGCACCTACACTTTAAATGCACAGCCTGAAGTGACCGCATCACTTCTACTCATGTCTTATGTTCCGGAACCTTCCATTCTAGCAGCAAGGGTAACTGGAAAGCGTGGTCATTATTTTGGGTGGCCATGTGCTATGTGAAAAGGTGAGACTAGGTAACGAGGACACAAAGAAGCCTCTGTCTAATAGCCACAAGACTTCCCTCTTGACGCTGGTAAGCCACTCAAACATTTTTCTTTGTTCTGGTGGAACTGGAGGAAGCTATAGGATTTCTTATAACTTGAAAGTCCCAGAAATTCAACTGACCAGCTCAGAATCAAGGGGAAAGATTAGACTCCACCTTCCAAGGGGAGGAGAACAAAGAATTTGTGACCATCTTATTATATCTTAGTTGGATTGAGTGATTTGTGTGTGTGTGTTTCTGTAGTGTCTATAATGCAAATATATTATTTTTTGTAATTTGAAAGAGCTTTATATATTGTTTGTAACCTTGCATGAGGTTTGCATAAAGCAAATAATATTGTGTCTGGCACAAATCGAGCCCTCTCTATGAATGTCAGATGCAATCAGCATTACGTTTATTTCTTTCTCATTAGAATAGAAATGTATTGGTGGATTTATTCACAATGGCTCATTTTAAAAGGCATTAAAAAGATATAATTTTGCCTAGGTAAGCCAAACAAGATTTCTACAAGCAGTTAATATTTGAACTATGTTTTGAAGGGTGAAAGGGAATTTGCCAGTTAGGGAAGGGTGGGAAAGGCATACAAAGTAGTGGGAACGGCATATGCAAAGCCCAGAGGGTGTGAATGTAAGGTACGTGTTTGTGTAGAAAGGGTTAACATGTGGGGTGAAGGATTAAATTCAAGAGATAACCAAGAAATAGAATATACAGGTCTTAGTGATTGCTTAACTGTAACTGTTCCTTGGGAGTTACAGCAAACAAAATTTAACTTTTTACTAGTTAAAGCAATCTTACTATCTGTTCCTGATTTAATTTTCTTTCTTTTAACCTCAACACGAATTGTATGTGAAAAGGACAGAATTCAGACCGAGTAATAAGCTGCATATGGATCCATTTCCTTTCAAGCTGAAAAAAAAAAAAAATAGAAGAGTTGGAGAAAATGACTGGGCAAGCCATATTTTTAGGTTTAAAAATAAAGTGATTTATATTTTTTTTTCCAAAAGTCAATAAAAGCAAACATTTGTCTATCATCTCAGAATGGTTGCTCCTGCCTATTGAGCTTATTAGCTTCATTCTTATTGTCCCAGGGCTCTTGTGTTCCTGCGCCATATGGACTCCACATCTGGCGACCAGTCCGTGTTCTTTTGGGGGGGAAAGAAACAAAACTTCCTTTGAGGGACTACACAAATACATTTCTGTAGAATCTGCTACTGCCCATGTCTGCAAATATCTGGGTCCCAAATTAAATGCATAAAGCTGAAGTTATATTACTTTTCAAAGATAACAGTAACTAGACAGGACACAATACAAATTAGGGCTTTTAATTTTTTGGCACTAGTTCTTTTCTTCCAGCATGTTGCTTGCAGTGATAGCCCTTTGATGTTTTGACATATCTCTGAAATCATGATTAAATATGGTAACCAGAACTAGTACTGACTTGTGCTGGGCCAGTCATTTGGAATCAATAATATAAGGGGGAAAAAAATGCTATTTGCGATAGTTCTTCGACTTTTAAGGAATTTAATTGGTATTAAAGTTCCAAGTCTTTTTTTCCCCAGAACTGTCATTAAAATAGTTGTTATAGTCAGTTTATTAAAGCAAATAAAAAGTCATTTAATGACATTATTAGCAAAATTTTGTCACTTAATGTTTTTAAAATTTATCATAGATACATATCCACTGTCCTATGGTTAAAAATTACAGTTAAGCTTTTTGGCGACAACTTGTATTACAGCGCTTTGCAGTTATACAGAAATAATTTCTTCTATCAAAGCTTAAAGAAGACTGTCGGAGCACAGATATGTAGAGTGGCTTTCTCCAGACGACACACTGTGTTGGTGATACACCAGGATTCTTTATTTCTAAACGAAGATTTTTATTCTTTTCTTAACTCATTGAGTCATGTTGCTTCTCGTACTGTTTTAGAACATGATTAAAATTTGTACCGTTTTCCTGTGTTAAAGAAAACAAAGGGGGAGGGCAGGGAAGGGGGAAAGACATAATCCAGATGAGATGGTTATATAGGAACAGATTTTCAAAGTGTTAACTGATGTTATGAAAAGCTGTTTTAGTAATAAGCCTAATGGGGAAACAATATGGTCAGGAAACTCGTCCTGAAATTTGACTCTTTCAAAGTAATAATGTCAGGTACACTAGGAACAAAGGAACACAGTGCACAGAATCAGTCCCATGTGTTGCCAAACATAGTTTTCTGTTGTCGTTCTTCTGCCGCCTCTTCTTGTAGCCTCCCATGGTGCTTGATGGTGTTCAAGGACTGGAAATGTCACCAGCTGTAACAGAGCTCCTGGTTTTTCCCTATTCCTCATTTCCTAATCACTATCTTACAGCAATTATTAATCTTGTTCTGCTTTCCTCCAATTTGTCTCCTGTCAATGCCATTCTAATCTTAACCTGATTTTTCTTTTCTGGTGCTGCAGTCTCGATTTGAAATTTACATGTGCAATAAGTAAAAAAACTAAGCAAGCAATCAATGCAATCATATTCTGAAAATTGTATCCACAATATGGGCAATATCCTTTAGAGGGGAATTCGTACTGCAAATCACTATTGGAGAGGGACTTAGAGATGGGGAGGCATAAGCATTCCCAACCGCAGTAGTATTACCAGGAACAAGTAGTTCTTAGCAAAGTCGTTTTAATTTATAAGGTTTGTAATGAAGTGTAGTTTTAGCTTAATGTTATAATTTTTATTATGCCAAGATCTTGGTGAAATTAAGAATGCATAGAATTATTTAGCCTCAATAGACAAGGGCTCCTGTGAATGGGAGTCAAAGAGCCTGATTTTCAGTCTTTAAATCCTTTTCTCCTTGATTTCTTCGTCAATCAATTGAGATAGTATTTTCTTTTCTCCTTTCCTTGAGGAGATTCTGTAATGATCAATCATTGCCTTACTTTTAAGTCTCCAAGAAGAGTTTTTTGGCCTTTCTGAACCCTGTTTTCCTTAGTTTCGTCATTGGAATGGCATTTGGGGAGTTCTGGGCATTAGAGATAATGTATATACTACGCTAGGCACAGTGCCTGGCAGGTGATGGGTACTCAGAATATAGATTTGACCATTGCAGTTACTCCTGTTACTCCTGCTACTCTGCTGCTCTGTTACTCCTGTTACTCTGTGCTTATTACCTCCTATTTACCAGTGTTTTTTTAACGCTAGTTCTTTTCTATGATTAAAATAAGCATCATCATGTAGATGAGATTCGTTTCTGCCACTTCCTGCACAGGAAATTTTGTTTTGCTCTATTGAAAGGAAAGAGAAGATAGCATTTCAAATATCCCTGCCTGTAATTTGAATTAGGGCTTCAAATTTTATTATTTCAGTAAAGTTTATTTATTTTCTTAGAGGAATTCCTCTTCCCTTAGACCCTCAACAGTAGAATCAATCAGAACTAGATGGAGTCTTTGAGGCTCTTGTTATGTATGTGAAGGCTTGTATGTGACCTCTGAATCATCAAAGATATTGTTATAGATACTAAGGTGGTATTATTAACTGCTTTAATTGTATCTAATGCTATAAAGCTCTGTGTGTGTGTACATTTATATGGTCTTGGAATAATTCAAACATGCCCACATTTCATATAAAAATATTCTTTGTATTTCCGATAAATTGTTAGAATATATTAACACATAGATACGCAGACATTACTCAGTTACTTGTTTCAACAAATAATTATTGAATGCTTATTATGTGACTGATAGTTATTGTCCCGTGTGGTAGGAATAGAGCAATGAATATTATAGAGTCTCTGCCTTCCTAGAACTTAGAGTCTAGTTAAGAAAACAGATGGTAAACAAACCAACAAATATATAAAGCATGTGAGGGTTAATAAGTGCATATGATAATGAGCTTATAAAGCGATCAGGTTGTCTGTTGCATCTGTTCCATTGGTTGGTGCCCTTGGTGTCCTGGCTCTTCAATAATTTGAGTATTACTGCTGGTGACCAGTGCCGTGATGAAAAATGAAGCTGGGTCATGGGATAATGAGCAGTGGGGATTGGGGAAGCTGTCAGATACAGTGTGGTCAGGGTTAGACATTTCCAAAGAAGTGACATTTGAGTGGAGACCTGAATGAAGAGAGGAAGTGGGCCATGAGGTCATCTGGGGAGAGAGTGCTCTAGGCAGAGGTAGGAGGAAGGACAATCTAAGGCAGGTTAGAGGCCACTGTTGGAGTGTGAGTGTTGGGTCGTGGATGGATGAGCTCAGGGGTGTGGTGGGGATGGCGGCTGGGCAGAGCTTGAGATTTTGTAGGCTCTGGTAGTAGTAATGGTGTTGCTGGCAGCAACATTATTACTGTTACCATTTATATATATATGTATGTATTTTTTTTTTTTTTTTTTGAGACAGAGTCTCACTCTATTGCCCAGGCTACAGTGCCGTGGCATCAGCCTAGCTCACAGCAACCTCAAACTCCTGGGCTCAAGTGATCCTTCTGCCTCAGCCTCCTGAGTAGCTGGGACTACAGGCATGCGCCACCATGCCCGGCTAATTTTTTCTATATATTTTTAGTTGGCCAATTAATTTCTTTCTATTTTTAGTAGAGACGGGGTCTTGCTGTTGCTTAGGCTGATTTCGAACTCCTGACCTTGAGTGATCTACCCACCTCGGCCTCCCAGAGTCCTAGGATTACAGGCGTGAGCTACCGCACCCGTGACTGGTCTTAGCTTCATAACAACCTAATTGGTTGAGTTGTGATCATTAATAAGTATTTATTGGGTATCTACTTTGTGTAAGACTTAACTATTCAACACTGAAAAAAGAATACAGTGTCCTTATGGCCAGCTCATAGAGGAAACAATTGGTTCCAGATATCCTGTTCTGGCTTACGTAGAAGGAAATACAGTGTGACAAACAGAGACGGACGTTAACCTATTCCTTATCAGGATCTGAGAGGGGTGGGGTCTTTATGATGGGTCATTTACAATGCCTGCTACAGCCTGAATGAAACCTGAGAGCTTTTTATTAGACATGGTGGTGCTCAAGTTTAATAACACTTCTGAAGCAACCAAATATATAGAAACAATTATGAGGAACTTTCCTCCCAGACTGGGTCAAAAAAGGCTATCTCCCTGAGTTTTCATGGAGCTGGTTGAGAACTAATGCACTGGCAGTTTGGAAGGCATGATAAGGAAAGAAAAAGGGAAATATACACACTTGGATTACTTTCCTTTCTAGAATGATCTGTATGTCTCAACTCCTGAGATGTTCCTAGAAAATCAAGGTTTGTGATAAGAACGAATTAAATGAGAAACCTGTCTGAGCAAGATTGAGATCCCATCTCTACTAAAAATAGAAAAATTAGGCTGGGCGTTGTGGCTCACGCCTATAATCCTAGCATTCTGGGAAGCTGAGGCAGGAGGATCGCTCAAGGTCAGGAGTTCAAGACCAGCCTAAGCAAGAGCAAAACCCTGTCTCTACTAAAAATAGAAAGAAATTAGCTCAACAACTAAAAATATATAGAAAAAATTAGCTGGGCATAGTGGTACATGCCTGTAGTCCCAGCTACTCGGGAAGCTGAAGCAGAACGATTGCTTGAGCCCAGGAGTTCGAGGTTGCTGTGAGCTAGGCTGATGCCACAGCACTCTAGCCCGGGCAACAGAGTGAGACTCTGTCTCAAAAAAGAAAAAGAAAAATTAGCCCGGTGTCGTTGTGCACACAACAGCTACTTTGGAGGCTGAGGCAGGAGGATCACTTCAGCCCAGGAGTTGGAGGTTGCAGTGACCTATGATGACACCACTGCACTCTAGCCAGGGTGACAGAGTGAGACTCTGTCTCAAAGAAAAAAAAAAAAAAAAAGAATGAACTAAATGTGACAAACTTAATTTCATTTGTACTCACTCCCATTCAGGATGAGGGAGTTATCAATTGTCATAGTCCAGCTGAGGCACATACAACACACATCCTCACTGTACACAAAACTGACTCAGTGTGTACTCAGCTTGATAATGTTGCTGGGAGTCCTGGTTGTCCCCATCCTACAGCAACAAGGATCAGAAGTCATTGAGGACGGGGTGAGTAAGAGGGAGAATGATGGCAGAGAATTAGTAGAAGGAAGTGAAAGAAGAAGGAAACCAAGAATGTGGATAGAGTGTTGGGGAAGGGAGGATTTGTCATGTCTGTTTGTTGGTTTCCTGTTTGCAGAAAAGAAGGGGAACTTTAGGAGTCTGTAGGGAAGTCTTGTGGACAGATAACGTAGTGACCACTTTCTCATTCCCATGTAGGATTTACTAGGTGAACTAGCAGCTGGTTAAAATAGTGATGGTGATGATATAAAGTCCTGTAGAAAGCAAATCTACAGTTAGCATCCCCCTGCCCTCCCCTGACACCTCCTCCCTTCCCTCCATGGTCAGCAACACACAGAACTTGCTGGGATACAGCTAGCAGCTAATGGGTGCTGAGTTGAATCTCTTACACAGTTGGAGCACTGTTAAGAACCAAGTTTCCATCTCCCCTTTGGTCAAAAAGACAGTCCAGGAAAATTAGTATGTGGGTCTAAATGCTACAGATAGTTAAAAGAATATCTCAGAGTGGTGAAGGGTTAGTAAGCCATCTTGATGTGGAGGACAGGGCACTTTGCTTCTGTATGCTTTCTTTAGTATTATCTCATTTAATCTTCCCAGAGACTGTGAACTAGTATTACTTATTTCCATTTTACAAATGAGAAAACTGGTTAACCAAAGTTAAATAATGCCCAAGATTGGATTGTTGGTGAATAGTGGCCATAAGGCTTGATCCTAGGTCTGTGAGACTCGAAAACCTACACCCTTGGGACTGTAAACTAGTTCAACCTCTGTGGAAAGCAATATGGAGATACCTTAAAGCGATACAAGTGGATCTACCATTTGATCCAGCAATCCCATTACTGGGCATCTACTCAAAAGAACAAAAGTCACTCTATGAAAAAGACACCTGCACTCAAATGTTTATAGCAGGACAATTCACAATTGCAAAGATGTGGAAACAACCCAAGTGCCCATCAATACATGAATGGATTAATAAAATGTGGTATATGTATGGATATACATGGATATACCGTGTATACCATTCAGCTATAAGAAACAACAGTAATATAGAACCTCTGGTATTTTTCTGGCTAGAGCTGGAAACCATTCTATTAAGTGAAGTATCCCAAGAATGGAAAAATAAGCACCACATGTACTCACCAGGAAATTGGTATTAACTGATCAACACATAAGTGGACATATAGGGATAACACCTATCGGGTGTCAGGCAGGTGTTGGGGGAGGGGATGGGTATATACATACATAATGAGTGTGATGCGCACCAACTGGGGGACTGACATGCTTGAAGCTCTAACTCGAGGGGGGAGGGGGGGCACAGGAAATATACATAACCTTAACATTTGTACCCCCATAATATGCTGGAAAAAAAAAAAAAAAAAGCAGAGACAGGCTGAAAGCTTAGGCCTCTTGTGCCAAACAGCCAAGTTATGAATGCAAAGGAAAAGTTCTTGAAGGAAATTAAAAGTGCTACTCCAGTGAACATACAAATGGTAAGTGAAACAGTCTTACTGCTGATATGGAGAAAGTTTTAGTGGTCTAGATAGATGATCAAGCCAGCTACAAAATTCCCTTAACTCGAAGCTGAATTCAGAGCAAGGCCCTAACTCTCTTCAATTCTATGAAGGCTGAGAGAGGTGAGGAAGCTGTAGAAGTTTGAATCTAGCAGAGATTGGCACATAGGATTTAAGGAAAGACACCATATCATAAAAGTCAAGGTGAAGCAGTGAACACTGATGGAGAAGCCACAGCAAGTGACCCAGAAGATTTAGCTAAGATCACTGATAAAGGTGGCTTCATTAAACTATAGATCCTCCACGTAGACAAAGCAGCCTTCTACTGGAGGAAGATGCCATCTAGGACTTTCATAGCTAGAGAGGAGAAACCAATACCTGGCTTCAAAGCTTCAAAGGACAGGCTGACTCTCCTATTAGGGGCTAATGCAGCTGGTGTCTTTTAGTTGAAGCCAATGCTCACGTGCTATTCTGAAAATTCTAGGACCCTTAAGAGTTATGCTAAATCTACTCTGCCTGTGCTCTATTAATGGAACAACAAAGCCTGGATGACAGCACATTTGTCTACAACATGGTTTAATCAAATTTTAAGCCCACTGTTGAGGCCCACTGCTCAGAAAAAAAAAAAGATTCCTTTCAAAATATCACTGCTCATTGACAATGCACCTGGTCACCCATGAGACCTGATGGCAATGTACAAGGAGATTAACATTGTTTTCATGCCTGGTAACACAACATCCATTGTGCAGTCCATGGATCAAGATGTAATTTCAACTTTTAAGTCTTCCTATTTCTGAAATACATTTCATAAGGCTATAACTGCCATAGATATTGATTCCTCTGATGAGTCTGGGCAAAGTCAATTGAAAATCCCTGGAAAGGATGCACCATCCTAAATGCCATTAACAACATTCGTGATGCATGGGAGGAGGTCAAAACATCAACATTAACAGGAGTTTGGAAGAAGTTGATTCCAACCCTCATGGATGACTTTGGGGCGTTTTAAAGACCTTTAGTGGAGAAAGCCCACTGCAGATGTGGTAGAAATAGCAAGAGAACTAGAATTAGAAGTGCAGTCTGAAGATGTGACTGAATTGCTGCAATATCATGATAAAACTTGAACAGATGGGGACTTGCTTCTTATGGATGAACAAAGAAAATGGTTTCTAAAGGTGGAAACTATTCCTGGCAAAGATGCTGTGAACATTGTTAAAATGACAACAAAGGATTTAGAATATTACATAAACTTAGTTGATAAAGCAGCAGCAGGGTTTGAGAGGACTGACTCCAATTTTGAAAGAAGTTCTGCTGTGGGGAAAATGTTATCAAATATCATTGTCATGCTACAGAGAAATCTTTTGTGAAAAGAAGAGTCAATAGATGCAGCAAACTTCATTGTTGTCTTATTTCAAGTGCCACAGCCACCCCAGCCTTCAATAACTACCACCCTGATCAGTCAGCAGCCATCACCATTAAGGCAGGACCCTCCACCAGCAAAAAGATTACAACTCACTGAAGGCTCAGATGATCATTAGCATTTTTTAGGAATAAAGTATTTTTTAATTAAGGCATGTACATTTGTTTTTAGACATAATGCTATGGTACACTTAGTAGACTACAATATAAACATAACTTTTATGTGCAGAGGAAACCAAAAAGTTTGTATGACTTGCTTTATTATGATATTTGCTTTACTACGGTGGTCTAGAACTGAACTCACAATATCTCTGAGGTATGCCCATATATATACTGCCAGTAATATCATATATAGCCTCATGAAGGTGAGTGACCAGTTGATTAAGGAGGAGTGTTAGGGAAAATAATTTTTTAAAAGGCCGAGGGGACTGACAAAAGTAAAGGACACATGTATATATGTTGAGTGGGGGATGGAAAAATTGATAGGAAGTAAGTAATATTTTCCTTTTTCAGCGGTATACAGACTGGTTTGATATCTAAGCAATTTCTTTGTTTTTACGTTTTTGTAAATAAGTAGCAGTCAATGGGAATAATAACTATCTAAGAATGGGAATAAGAATGTATATTTAATTTTGGGCCTGTGTCTGCAAAATCCTGCCTGGGAGATTTGGTTAGATTTTCCTCCTACTTTCTTTAACTCCTAATACCCCACAAACCCTAGAAGCCTAGGGTTCAATTTTAGTAGTTTCAGAAGTCACTTAGGAAAATGAAAGAAGTGGATATAAGTGAAAGATAGCTAGCAATCCCAAAGCACAGTGTAAATGGTACATGTCTTCTGGTTCTCTAACAAATGTACCATATTGAGTTTTACAGCCTATCCCTGATATGAGACCAAACACTCCTATTTTTTAATAGGAGATCTCACTTTTTAAATTTGAGCTCTTACCTTATAAGAGCTCTTTGTTTTTATGTGAGCTCTCACTTTATAATGTGCTTACATCTAAAAGATGACAAGAAATAGACTTTTTCCCCCAACCCTTTCCAGATACAACTATTCTTATACCAATTTGACTTTAGAAAGTCATTAAGTTATGCAAAAGCCATTCAAATACCACTTGCAGCTTGCCTACATTTTTGTTATTGAACCTAATTCTTTGGATATGTCTGGGGAAAAAAAAAGAATTTTTAAAATTCCATCTTTCTCTTTCCCCATTATTGTAGGATTTAAAGGAGACCAACATAGCACACAGGAATTCTCCTTCTTCAGAGGCAGTTCAAACGTGGTTCACAAGTTAAAATAAGTCTATGGTGTTCAAGTTTGCATCTTGTAGTAGTTCTGTGCAACTGTAGCATCAAATGCCTGCATATTTTGGCATGGCTCACAGGCTGCCTGAATTGGATTCATATGACAGCCTGCAAAATAACCTCACAAAACATCTGTTTATACTGTGACTCTGTTTTAAACAGTTGCCATTTCTTTGTCTATCTAAGTAATTAATTCTAAATTATATAATGAGACCATCAAGCCTTGTCAATTCCTCCCTTGCGACTTCCCTCACTTCATCCCTTCCTTCCTATTGCCCCTCCCACTGATAACCATCAGGGCTAACACTAGACTATTACTACAGTCTCCTACTTCTGCCTGCATCTAGTATCCCCGCAGCCAGTGCTGCCAAAACAATATTCCTGAATTACCTCCTAAAGCACCACATTCCCTCATTTAAAACAAAACTCAAAACAAATCAACCCTTCAATGGCTCCCTATCTGCCAAATAAAAAGCCAGTTTAGCCTCATATTTAAGACCTTTCATAACCTGGCTCTGGTCTAGCATTCCCACCGTAACTGTCCTACTTCCTTTCGCTGTGAAAAACGAGTCTATTCAGCAGCCCTGGTTCTCCCCCAACACACATACACACACACCCCCCTTCTTTTTCTGTTTCCAAGGCTTTGCTCATTCCAGGCTCTGCCCTTCTTTTGTCTAGTCAAGTACTGCTCACTTGCCTTTCAAAGCCAAATACAACATCTTCTCTTCCTTGTCTACCAAAGGTAGAAATGTTTTCTTTGGCTTCTATATTACTAGTGCCTTACAAATAACCCACTTGGTATTTCTTTTGACACGTCGTATTGTTAGCTAGTTTTGTCTGTGCTCTTTTCACTAGATCGTACCCAAGGGTACAAACCGGACTGTCTGGTGACTTCTGCTACTTCTTCATTCTTTGGCTCAGTGCTATGTGCACGACAGAGAATTAGTATATATTTGACTGAATGAATGGTTAAAGATATTATTTACCCATTCAACAAATATTTATTAAATACCTAATATATACAAGGTGCTATTACAGGCTCCAAGAAAATATAAATGAAAATTCATGGGATTTACTACAACCTAGTGGAAGAGAAATAGAATTTATAAAAAGTAAGCTATACATAATATCATAAGGTACTAGTAGAGAAAAACAGAGCAGGGAAGGAAAGTTAGGAGTATATGGTGGGGGTATGATTTTAAATAAAACAATCATGGAAGGCCACTCTGAGAAAGTGACATTTGAGCAAAGATTTGAATGCGGTGAGGGAGTAAGGTATGAGGATATCTGGAAGAAAACCATTTCAGGCAGAGGAAGAGCAAGAGAAAGACTCCGAGGCAAGAGAGCACCTGGTTTATTCAGAGAAGAACAAAGAGTACAACATGAGGCAAGGAAGGAGGAAAGCTGGAGGAAGAAGAGAGAAGTAGCAACAGGAGCTAGGGTGGGGACAGCTTGAGGGCCATGCAATGGGGAGCAGAGGGGTGATGCATCTGATCTGAGTTTGAAAAGATTAATTTGGATGTTCTTTGAGAACTGGCAGATGGGGACAAGGAGAGAGGCAGGAAGATCAGCACGGAGGTAACATAATTAATTAGGTGAGAGGCGATGGGTATTTGGACCAGGATGGTGGCAGGTGGCCACAAGTAGTCTGATTCTGGATATATTTTGAAGGCAGATTTGCTAGGATTTGCTGATGGATTAGATGTGGGGTATGAGGGAAAGAGGAATCAAGGACAACTCCAAAGTTGAATGCGGCACCATTTATGGCGTGGGGATACACTTGGGGGGAACAGGTTTTAGGGGAGAACATTTCAGATATCAGAAATGTTAAGTTAGAGAAAGGAATGAGGAGACTGAGTAAGCTGTTAGATACAGGTGTCTAGAGTTCAGGAGAGAAGACAAGACTGAAAATAAAATTTAGAGAGTTGTCAATGTACAGATGGTATTTAAAGCTATGGGACTAGATGAGGGAGTAAGTGTAGACAGAGACAAGGTCCGAGGACTAAACCCTTAGGGCACCTCTAGGAACCAGAAAGGGAGACTGAGAAGGAGCAGCAAGGAGGAAAATGATAATGTTGATATGTTAAGAACAGACTGGGCACTTAAGAGAACAATTCCTGTCCATGAGATACCTGGCACTGATTTAACTATGGCAGGCTAAGGGAGAGAATTCATTTTCCCCAATCGCATTGCAGCTATGGTTAGGTAAACTTTAGGCAGAGGCTACTAAGATAAGCAAGGATATAATACAGCTTTCTGTAAAAAGTAAAATTTTAATAACATGATATTGAGTGAGTTCTATTTTCTACCCCCCCCAAAATACAGTAATAACCAAGTTACAGCAGGGATCCTCAACTATGGCATTCTTGACATTATAGGCCAGACAACTCTTTATCGTGGGGGGCTGTGCTGTGCATTGTGGGATGTTTAGCAGCATCCACTAGACGCCAGTAGAAGACCATCCCCACCTGCCCCCATCATCAAAACCAAAAATGTCTCCAGAAATCACCAAATGTCCTCTGGGGTACAAAATCATCCCCAGTTGAGAACCACTGAGTTAGAGACAGCTGTCAACAAAAGCCAACTCCTAAGTGTCCTTTAAGCACTGTTGCTGCCAAATACATATTCCCATTAATTTCTGTTGATAATCTGTACTTTGGAAGGTTCTAATTATATTCACTACCCAGAGTGAAGAAAGTAAGCAATAAGCTCAACCTACCATAAAAAATGCGCTTCTGGTTTTTTCAGTGTAAAAGACACTCCCTGAGTCTACCCAGTTCGAAAATCACCATTTCTGTACACCCATGATCACAACAGCCAAGAGATGGAAACAACCCAAGTGTCCATCACAAGAAGAATGGGTAAACAAAACGTGGTGTATATATACAATGGACTATATCATTCAGCCTTAAAAGGAAGGAGGTTCTGACACGTGCGACACCATGGATGAACCTCGAGGACATTACGTTGAGTGAAATAAGCCAGTCACAAAAAGACAAATACTATAAGATTCTACTTTTATGAGGTATCTAAAGTAGTCAAATTCACAAGAAAGAAAGTAAATGATGGTTTCCAGGGGCCGGAAGGGAGGGAGAAATGGAGAGTTATTGATTAATAAGTATAGAATTTCAGTTTTATCAGATGAGAAACTTCTGGAAATTGGTTGTCCAACAATGTGAATGTACTTAACACTACTTGAACTATATAATCAGAAATTGTTAAGATGGTAAATTTTACATTATGTGTACAACTGGAAAAAAAAGAGTGTAGCTCTAGAGTCAGACCACCAGGATTCAAAGACTGGCAAAATGCCCAATGGGGGTACCTGGTTCACAGTAAGCACTCAGTAAACATTAGTTACTAATTATAAATTAGCATTTTAACTGCTATTATACCAAGTCTGTGTGCATGGTCTGTCTACAGCCATGACTGACAGTTTATATATGACTGATTGATTATGAAGGCAGTCATAAATAAAGGTGGGTAGGAAAAAAAATGACTACTTTTCATAATAAAATCATTTTGCTAACCGAAAATCATTCATTAAGTTCAAAATGAGGTTAATCTCTTTCTCCTCAAAATTAGATCTTCTCCTATGGATTTATCATGTCTCCTACTTTAAAGATTCAGACCCTTTTTGTAATATTTTTTTCTAACCTTTAAAAAAACTTTTAAATTTATTTGTGTGTATGTAAATATACACTATTTTTCCCTTAGGCCAGGTGTGGTGGCTCACGCCTGTAATCCTAGCACTCGGAGGCTGAGGCGGGCAGATTGCTCGAAGTCAGGAGTTCGAAACTATTTTTCCCTTAAAACAATCAACAATCCATTCGATGTTATCATATTTATAAAAAGGTTTTTCTTTCATTACTGATTCTAACAATTACCTGCAGAGTCCTACACTATCTCCAATTCTGACTCTCATTCATTTCCTTCCTAACATACCTGCTCAAAATAGCACCTAATTTTTTTTTTTTTTAGACAGGGTCTCACTCTCTTGCCCAGGCTAGAGTGCAGCGGCATCATCATCGCTCACTGCAACCTCAAACTCCTGGGCTCAAGTGATCCTCCTGCCTCAGCCTCCCAATTAGCTGGGACTACAGGTGTACACCACCTCCCCCAGCTAATTTTTCTATTTTTTGTAGAGACAGGGGTCTTGTTCTTGCTCAAGATAGTCTCACTCCTAACCTCAAGCAGTCTTCCCACCTTGGCCTTCCAGAGTGGCAGGATTATAGGCATGAGCCACCATGCCCAGCCGGCACCTAATTTTACTAGCCTTATTCGAATTTAGGACAGAGAATAAAAAGAAATAAAACAAAACAGAAAATTTAAAGCAACAGAAAGTGAATAAGAGAAAACCTACCTGTCGACCTTTGGTGACAGGGAAGAAGAATATTAGGGACTAAGTTCATAGTTCTCAAACGCAAGCTCATCAGTCATCAGGATAGAAAATGGGTACTCATTCAGTAAGATCAAATCCACAGAAGAATGAAGGCACCAAGAGTGGTGGTGGGGAGGTGATTTATGAAATGTCTAACCTGCATGGGATTAATCTTCACTGAACGTTCGAAGCATTCCACACACTCTTGAAACTCCTTGTTCCGAAGATGAAGGAGGGCTTTAGAGCGCTGAGCACGGGCACTGCGGTGCTGGGACAACTCCCAGGCCTTGTCATAGCAAGAGTGGTCTCCAAGGACGTCTCCAAGCAAGCAGTATAAACTTGGCGTTTCTTTTTTCTCCAGCTCTTGCCTAAGGATTTCTTCTGCCTAGAAACCATAGAGATAATGAAATTGCTTAATAGTGACTAATGGCTATGTTTTTGCACATATACATCTTCTTTTCACACAATCCAAACTCTAATTTTGAATGTTTGAAATTACTTATTTCATGCAGCTAGGACACGGGCTGAATAAGAGAAGACCAACAGAAAACAAATACAGGCATATCTCAGAGACGCAGATTGGGTTCAGACCACCACAACAAAGTAAACGTCACAATAAAGCAAGTCACACAAAGTTTTTTCTCGGTGCATATAAAAGTTGTGTTTACATTATACTGCAGGTCTCTTAAGTGTGCAATAGCATTATGTCTAAAACAACAATGTACATACCTTAATTTAAAAATACTGTTAAAAAATGCTGCCAGAGAGACATGAAGTGAACACATGCTGTTGGAAAAATGGCAGCAACAGACCTATTCAATGCAGGGCTGCCACAAAGCTTCAGTTTGTAAAAATAATGCAGTATCTGTGGAACGCAATGAAACAAAGCACAATAGAAAAAGGTATGCCTCTAACGGTACAAGTAAAAGAGAAGAACAAGGAATAAGAGGCGAACACTGCTTTACTGGCCCTCGGGAATCCTCAAGGAAAGGCACTAGAGAAAGGCTTACTTCACGGTATCAGCTGGATCCATTTGGTGCCCTAGTTCCCTGCTCCAGGTGTCACCACTGTGACCATTTGTTAGAGCAGCGCCTTTAATTCACTTTTACCCAACAACAATGAAAAGTGGTATGGTTGGGAAGCCTAGAATTGCTGAAAAATTTATTTTAAAAGGAGGAGGGTACAATGTAATGGGCATTGCTAAAAATCTACCTCTTAACCAAACTACATTTTACCTCACAGATAAAACTTGTCAACACTAGACCTGACTCTAGATGAGAGCAAGCAGCACAATAGTAGCTCTACTTTGCATGATCACACGCACACTTTCATGTAAACAGCAGTGGTGTTGCCCACAATGGTGTCATCCATTGGATGGTGTCATCCATTGTCAAAATGGATGTAGATATCCAGGAAAGCCATCCTTTAGCAGCTAAAATGAGACTTTAAAGTCCCTAATGTACATAAGTTGGCAATCTGCAAGTCTGTATGTTTGATTTTCTTTAGGTTGGACATATCTATAATTCTTAAGCAGTCTAATTTTTGTGAAATGTTTTTAAAGGGGGCTATGCTTCCAAAAGTGGCTTTAAATGTTGGTGCTTCTGTATTTCTGATAGAGTATGGGTTATGTATATGCTTTTAGGCCTAGTCTGAAAATGGAACCAGAATTTATAAAAGTTTCTAAGGGAAAATCATTCTAAGTCCCAAATAGCCAAAACAAACATGAAGTTTTAGAATATAATTAATGTAATTCCACTATTCACACATAATATAATACTTAATATTAGTGTTTCTAACCAAAATTCTACAAAGTCACCTACAAAGAGATACATTCAAACAAAATCATGTATAACAGACTGTAGCTGCAGCAGAATTTTTGCTGAAATGATCCTACAGTGTGATGAAGGCATTTCTCTTGACAGCCTGGCACTGATGGTATGGATCTCACACCATCCCAGAAATTCGGAAGGCTAATTCAACTTAATAAATTCCTTCCTGCTTTGGGCAATTTCAGTGGATTCTGTGTCTGCAATTAAACAATGACCATTATAGTAACTGGGTACAGAAGTGATTGCGGGCAATGTATCCCTGGAGGAAATGGAAATTTGTGATTGGCATCTGATCTGGTTGGATTTGAAGACAGAGAGGCTATTAGTGATGAGGAGGGGTGAAACACTGGTAGTCCATGGTATCTAGTGGTGAAAGAATTGCTTATACTATCATCTGTGGTAAAGCACTGAGACTTTACCACTTTAGTCTTTAACTGAGACTAAAGCACTGACCTAATGCAAGGCTTTGTGTATTGAGTGATAGGACATTATGAGGGGATACAACAACCGTGAGGTAAGTTGGCAGCTTCCAAGTTCACTGGACAGCTCAAACAAAGAAAATGACACTCAGTATTTCAAATCTTCAAGGTCAGAGAACCAAGGAATTTCTATGATTATCTAAAGTAATTTATTTTCCCTTGTAGCTGCCAAGCTGGTACAGCCAAAATCAAACATAGGTAGACACTGTTCCTGCAGGATTGCTGAAGTGCAATGTAGGATGAATTCAGTTTCACTAGTTCTATGTGAAAGTTAAGGCATTTCATTTGATTAATCACATATGCTGCAGTCTTCCATTTTATTTCCTCCATGGGCTTTTAGCTATACATCATTTTATTATTCTTTTGTGACTGCTCTGGGTGAGTCTGGGACTATGGTAAAAGTAGTACTAGGTGACTTGCAAAGCTGGGTCATAAAAGGCCATTCAGCTTCTGCTTGGTTCTCTTGGAATACTCACTTGGAGCCCTGAACTGCCATGTGAGTAGTCCTACTGTGCCAAGGTCGCCACACTGTGCAGAAGCCCAGGCTAATTCATGTAGAGAAATCACATGATTAGATAAGGAAAGAGAGTTTCCCAGCCAGTCCCCAGATATCTCAGCCCCTGCTGTCCCAGCTCCAGCCACCATCTGATTGCAAAGGCATGAGGGATCCCAAGCCACTGCCTGTCAAGCTCTTCCTGACAAGCTCTTCCTAAATTCCTGTTCCACAGAAACCACGAGAGAGAAACAAACGATTGGTGTTTGTTTTAAGCCACTGTTTTGAGTAGGTTTTGTTACATAGCAATAGTAACTGCAATAGCTGTTTAAAGCAAGAGGGTAGATCTAGTACCAGTTACTTCATCCTGGCTAGGAGCAGAAGGCAGCACTGATTGTGAAAGAGCAAGATCCAAGAATTCAAACGGGGACATTTGGGATGACTCAAATAATAGAAACACCCTAAAAGCTACTAAGTTCCTATATCAGCAGAGGCAGCCCTCCTCTATCCAATAAGACTGGTGCCACCTTGCTTAAAGATACTACAATGACTGCTCCCTTCCCTCTCTCATTACCTCCAGACATATAAATAAACCTACACTTAAAATCTTGCTTGTTCTTTTAAAAGAACAGCCAGATTTTGTTAATTTATAGAGGGAAAACCTTGGGACCATGTAGTAAAAGAGATCCTAAAAGTGCTAGGCCAGAGAGAAAAAAGGATCATAATTTAAATCAGGCTAAATTTAGATACTAATCAGAAATTTTTGATTCACAGTGCTAACTCAAGCAGCTGGGGATGATTCTAAATTATTTGCTCAACTGCTTGACTAAAACCTGGACTCAAATGTGGCCAAAACTAAACAAAGTTGAGATGCCAGAAATTCCTTGGTGTAATATGAAGGAAGGAATCCAACAACTTAGAACAAAAAGGCTGTTGTTAATTTATCAACCTGCTCACCCACCCCTAACTATGTCCCCCAAGAGGGCCCAGGAGATATTCTCTTTACCTTGGCTTACAGAAACACATTATATATGGGAGAACCAGTATTTTTGAAAAGTGCTACAGCAGATGTCCTGTGTAAACTGGGGAAAAACTTAGAGATCCTTCTGTTGAAATGGGCCTTCCTGATTTCAATGGGATGATTAGAACCCATCATGGTAGAGACTTGCTGATAGCACTGAGCCTGGAAGCAATATAAACATAGTTATTTGCATTAGCCACAGCCAGAGTAATAATTAAAACGTTTGGAATAGCATGGATCTTAAGTGGTAACTGACAATCATGAAGTTTCAGGACCAAATTAGATGGGCAGCCAATGAAGTTCAAACTCGATGGGTTTAACATTAAAAAAAGAAAAAACAAAACTAGGTTTGGAGAACCAGACACCTGACATGAGTCTCCATGCTAAGACTTTTTCTCTCACTCAATTCTTCTACCAGAGTCACTTCACAGACTCAGAACCTCTTAAATAAAAATAAAGAAGAAGCCAATACCATTGAGGAAGAACCTGCAATAACATAACAAGTTATACTATAACTCGTTTTCCTTAGTCTTCTCCAAAGAAAGTAACGGTAAATATCTGCCATGTAATTGTATCATGGGGAAAAAGAAAGACCTCATCTTTTTAGAGTTAGTTAATGCTAATCCTTTAGGATCCAGAATATCACTGTGATGAGTGAGTTGGTTTGTGGTAGTCAGTCCATCCCCCGGTAGCCCTAGTAAGTCTCTGAACTCACCCAGTGGTTACTTCCCTAGCTCCTGAATACATAGTGAATTAGATACATAAATCGAGCAACCTACCCACTTAAACTGAGCAGAACACAAATGTGTTAGAACCAACTCCCACCTGCCACAATTCTTGTCAACTTTTATAAGAACAAGAAACATAGTGGGTGGTATATAACTTGTTGCCAAACAATATCAAGTCTACATATTTTATTCATTGGAACATGGGTTTGGAGGTTCAGACTGAGGTAGCTTTCTAGAGAAGGTAACAAAAACTAGAGCGGCAACCCTGCTTGGTCTGAACTTACTTCTTCTTTCCTCAAATTCCTATCCCACATTTTTGTGTTAAATAAGTTAATTCTTTCTCCTTGAGATCTTACACCTCTTCCTCCTGCCAACAGAATTATCGTTCCCAAAGGCACTGTTTGCAGGCATGTACTTCCTTCAACTAGTCACATTGCATCCCTCAGTCTTCTTCACTCTCTCCAAAACGTTCTATTTTCTCCTTCTTCCTCCACTTACCCACTCAAATTACATAATTTACTACCAAATGAGAATTACAAAAGATGTGCTCAGTGGATGTAAACAAAGCACAGGGGCATTGTGCACAGCCTATGTAACAGGCCCTTCTAACCAAGTAATTACACCTAGAAAGCAACCCTTCCCGCAACTAAAACCACTGAGGAGCAAAACTGATGGCCTAAAAGGAGATTCTGAGTGTCTGAGGGGTTCCCCACCCTGGTGGCATACCTTTTGATCAAATGGTGCAGCACTGAGAGGTAACTGAGAACTTCAGAGACACACAAGCAAAGAGGTTAATATACTGAAAACATGCCACACTGGGATCCATTAACATTTATGATGATATGTTTTTCTGCGAGTTGTTATATGGGAAATTTGAGATTTGAGGGAGGGAAGACCCTACCCTAAGCACTACTAGGATTCTAGGAAGCACCCTGCCAGGGACAAGGCCTTGAGTTTGGGGTAAAGAATATGGTTCAGTGAAAGTTAAGTTGAATCTCTAGTGAAAAGGTAGATAAAACATTTCAGAAACAGTATTCATACTTGAGTCAGAAGGAATTATCAAAACAAACTGCCTATTTTGGCTATGATTTATGCCTTGATTTTATGAATTAGCAGAAGGAAATAAAATTCTAATGTGTGATAAGAGTGACTGTCATCTGACCTTGCATCAGTACAAAGGGAAGGGGAACTGGTAGATCAGCAACTACAAGAAGCCCTTCTTGCAAAAACTGAACCAGAAAAAATGAGCTCTAGACTCAGAGATGGTACCAATCATAAAGAGTGTCTTTGAGGACTACAGAAATGGCAGAATTAGGCTTAACAACTAGAAGTTTGCTCTAAGGGGGTGGGAAAAAGGCAGGCTAAGAATTTAAAGGCATGTTATTAGTTGATTTGGCCACCTGACAATAGCTTTAGGATTTTTTTAAGAGTGTGAGAGAGTGTGTGTGTGTGTGTGTGTATGTGTGTGTGTGTATACACAGAACTCACACAACTTTGGGCATAGTCTAATTCTAGTTTTCTCCCCTGAAGTAGAGTGCACAAATGGATTCTGCTTTGTGCTACTGTAGAGGATAGTTCTCGAGCACAGGGAGACTGAGCACTTGAAAGGTGCTCTATTTTCCTGACACAGTGAATAAGGATAACTGGGGCAGAGCTGAGAGAGCGCCAGAGCACAGTCTACATTCACCAGGGACACTCCTTCTAGCAGAAAGGCAGTTTACTCCCAGCCTAAATTCTTGTTCTATGAGCAGCAAATGAGAAGTGAAAAGTGCAAAACACTTCGCCCCACCCCAGTCGGACACTAGACTTCTTCTGTGTGGTGGTGCCTACTCCGATTCACTCCCGCATGGAGCCAACTGTTCACTAATTGTTTTTCACATTGATGTGTGTGACGATACTGTGCTCTGGCTTGATTTTTCCATGGATACTTGCCAACATAAATACTCCAGGTCTAAGATAAAACAGAATAATTAAAAACAGGCCTAGTTATCCAATTAGTTGATCATCTCCCATTTGTATTACTAAGTTATAGAGTATTTTCAATTATTTTGCCTATTTTTCTCATTTAAGTGAGCACAACAGGTTTTAACTTACAAATCTAATATCCAATTTTTATGGGATTAATAATAACCATGATGGAAGGCAGGTGTGGAGAAAGCAGTGCAGCCTTTAAAGGAAAGAGAGGTCTAAGTTCAAATTCCAAAATCTGCCACTTGCTAATGCTAATCAAGAAAGTGATGAAACAATCCACAATTGTAGTATATTTCAATTAAAAAATTATGTAAAGAAAGTAGTACATAAGAGGCACTCAAAAACCTGTGTTACACAATAACATGCTCACAGTGTCCTTAGCATTTATTGAGCAAGAATCAAAATTATTGAAGGTTTGTTCCTATTTTTATTCCTAACGTTAAAAGGTTAAAATGGGAGGGGAGAAATCTCATAATTTGTTTTTAGACAGAGAATAATATGCAACGGTTGGAGATGCATTTTCTGCCACATGTAAAGCTGTCCATAAGGAGGGTCCTACTTGGCGAGTTGCTTCAATACAGTAACTATTCAGTGAACACTCACTACTCATTTATTCAGCAAATATTTCTGAATACTTGCTCTGTGCCAGGCCTGTGCTAGGTTCTTAGGAAACAGCTGTAAATAATATAGACACAGGTCTGGTTCTTAAATAAGTTACATTTAGTAGGTCATATAAGCCAGCAAATGGGACATGAGAGAGGTACTGAGGTGCAAGAGGAGTACACAGGCGGACAACAACCCCAAATCTGGAAGGGAGGTATCAGGGAAGAACCTCTGGTGAAAGTGATTGCCAAAGAGAAACCTGAAGAATAAGTAGGAGTTAGCTGAAGGAGGGCAAGTATTCTAGACAGACGGCAGCATGTACAAAGGTCCTGAGGTGAGACACTGGTGCAAAGTCAAGAAATTACAAGCAGTTTAGTCCTGCTGGAACTTCAGGTTCAATCTGGATGAGAGGGTAAGAAGGAAGATGAAACAGAGAAAAGAGCAGGTGAACCTATAGCTGGCAATGGAAGCAGGAGCCAGATCATGAAGTAACCTGGAAGCCAGTCACCCGAAAAAGTTCATGCTTCATCCTAGAAACAAAGGGAAGTTACTGAAGGGTGGGAATGACATGGTCAGATTTGTCTTTTGGAAGACGCCTCTGGCTATAGTGTGGGAAAAGAATCTTTTAAATCATATAAAGAAGCTCTATCTTCGAAGAAAAAGCCTCCAAAACAAAAAGTCCAAACCAAGAGCTAAAAAAAAAAAAATCTCAGCTGTCTTAGAAATAAAACATTTGCTTACAATTTAAAGGAGAACTTTTTAAGAGTCCATGGTTACAATGACCTGCAAATGTAGCATAATTAGGGATATAGTTTTGTAATCTCAGGGAAGCCTTGCTTCCCAGAAATGAGAAAACAAGAGAGGGTCCCTTATCTCTCCCCAACCCCTCACCCTCCACCCTCACCTCCACCTCCCAAGCAGCTTGTGCCATCTCAGTGTCTGTTTCTCATTTAGGGACCAAATTTGCTCAACAAAATAAGAATATGTCCATCAGCTAGGGGAAATTGCTATAAGTGGGCCAGAAAACTTTTAAAAATTCAATGCTAACAGATGAGAACCAGTTCTGATCCCAAGGTCAAGCAAAATTAATCTAAGCTATTTTGCCAATGGTCATTAAATAACAAGAATGTATACAGGTAGTTTCTAAATTAGAAAGTCTGAAACTCTACAACAGCCGGGTGTAAACATGAGCACCAGAACACAATAATTAGAATTAAACATTTCTCCAAAGTTGCCTTTTTATAAATTATGCCGTTAAGCATTAAATGCAAGGATTAAAATGTCACAGACTTCTAGTTAAATCAAAATGTGGTGACAACTACTGGCATATGACCAAATACTAAAAGAATCTCAGCTGTTTTAGAAATAAAACATTTGCTCCAACTTGCAGCAAAACTTCTTAGGGTCTATGGTTAAAATGAACTGCAAATATAGCATAAGAAAAACAGGTAAAAGAGATCTTTCACTGGATAACTAAAATGCTAAAATTAACCTTTAAAATCAAGATGGGGGGTTGGCTATAACTCATAAAAAATTTAAGACAAAGTAAATGACTATACATTCCTAAAAATTAAATATGCACATTTTCTTGACTACTTAGAAATGCAGACATTTATTATTATAGACAATTCTTACAAGGTTATGTACAAATTTTAAAAAATAACAATATCACAATTATTTAGGGGGACATAATCAAATCCCTTTTCTGAAAAGGATGGATTCATTATATTTTTTCTTCTGCAGTTAGAGAAAGTTTCAACTTTCCATACTTTCTAAAAATAATTTAATATTTCAAAACATGCTTTCAGCATTTGTGATTATCAACTTGCTTAATTATTTCAAAAATTACTATTTCAAAAACCACTATATTTTTACATAGTTATTATTTATTTATTTACTGACCAATGTAAAAGACTATCACAGTAAAGAATGATGCATTGGGAACTACATCAAATTGGAAGTCAAGATATTCATTCATCCATTCATTCCTTTGTTAAACAAACATCTGAGTACTACTTTAATGCCAATGGATACTAAAAAAAATATTTAAGCCCCTGTAGAAATGTAATACCATATTTCATCAAATTTGAAATGACATCAATTGTAAGACAAACCCTTAACAAAGAAAGAAAAAATGCTTTCAATTATGACCTAATGCCTCTTATTTGATTTTTTTCAATCTATTCAGAAAAATTTGGCAGTTCTTCCTCCCATTGCTTGACATTTTAAATGGCAACCTTTCTTTACAAATCTCAGTATGAAACAAAGCTTCATCTACTTTTGAGTATCTTCCTTTCTTGCATTTGATTGTTGTATTTGATTGTTGCTTTCAAAGAAATGTAAATGGAACTGTAATGAGTCCTTCAACAGGAAGTGTTTATTTCACTAATACCAAATTTACATCTCTCTACTTTGGTTCTGCCCTTTTCTCTGTATTTAATAACTTTTTGTCTCAATGCCAAATCACAATGAAATCTTTTTGAAGATATTTTAAATGGCAATTAAACACAGCATACACAGTGCTGACACTATGACTCAATTGAAATGGCATTGAATATAGCTATAACTAACCTTGCACGTGTACAGGTATTGAAAACTGGATGAGACAGCCACCTGACGGCAATTGGAAGATGCCATTAATTGCTAAGTACATTTCAATTTTAGAGATATTAAAATACGAAAAAATACATCTCTTAGACACAGCAGGAATGGCAGCAAACATATAGCACTACAAGGTAAGCACTATTCTGTGTACTTTACACATATTATCTCACAAAAACCTACAAAGTAGGTAGATTAAGTGCTTCCAGATGAGGAAGTTGAGGCAAGGAGGGTAAAGTAACTTGCCCAGTAGCACAGAGCTAGCACATGGCCAGGCTAACATATGAATCCAGGCAGCATGAGTCCAGAGGTTATGCTTTTAACCACCATGCCATCCTGCCTCTCAAGTAAATAATAACTAGCTTTGTGAACTGAGGCAAACCAGAAGGGAATCCTTTTCTTACATGGAAACGGACGGAGTTAAAATGCATAAGTATGGAGTTCTTTTCCAGGATCAAAATATTATAATTCTATAATCTTCTACAGTAAAACTTTGCTCCTATGCTGGTTTCTCCTTAAGCCAATACAATCCAAAGACATTCACTGCCATTAACTGATAAGCGAAAGAAATAGAAAAACACGCACTTGAACCACTTTTTCTCTTTTTTTAGGGTGATGGCAAAAAGGTTGACTGTAGGTATAAATGATCAAATTTGTGGGTTTTACTCTGCTTGTGTACTCTACTGAATCATTTTAAATTTTAATCCCAAATTGAACATATGATTTCAATGTGTCCGTTTTTATAGTGACTCATAATGTATAGCCCCTCATTCTTCTTAAAATTCTGTTCATGCATGAGGGGACAAACAATAGATTAATAACAGATGCAAATATTACAACATATTGCCTCTTGACCCAGTGTAAGGGTGGAATTAAATGTGCATTACACACTTGACAACTCTTCGGCCCCCAGGGGGGTCATCACACTCTTTGGATTTTCTTTTACAGACCAGCCAACTGCTCTCCCTGCTAGCTAACCCCCTGTCAGGCCCACAGCCTCTGATCAACAGGCAGCCCAGTGATAATTAAAGTAATTCCTAATATTTCACATTGAAGTTATCCTACAGGAGACGAGTCAGTAAAGGAAAGAGATGAAAACACACAGCATCTTCAATGCTTTTGTTATTCTTTCTTAAATGTCAAATAGCATACCAATTTCAGTCTACCTTTCTCTTTTATATACACGTATGTATGCATACACATAAAGTAATCTGACCCAACAGAAACAAGAGAAAACATTAAAAAGTTTTCTTGAAAAAAGTGAAAACAGGAATGTAAGTGAATACTGGCAAAAAGTGGGCTTAAAAAACAACTTAGAAGATGCTCCAAGAGGGAAGACTCTCACCAGTACATAGGATTAGGCTATTATTAATACATACCTTCCCATGCTGCCCGGCTCTTTCATAACAAATGACAACATCTTCCCACATTTCTAGCTTCTCAAATATCTGAAGGGCTGAACTGGTACATCCCAATTCAAAGAGCAAACTTGCAAGTTGACGCTAGAAAAATCAAGTTACAATAACTAACACTTCTTAATGTAAAGAGAGATTTCTGTTTCACTTGCAGGTATATCCAATCTGCCTTTTTAAGAGTCTGCTTATTGTAATAAATGTGTAATTTCTAATATTCCACCTCTACTAATCAGGAATTTGTGACAATACAATATTTACCTGTACTTTAGCAAGCTTCTTTATAGCTAAGAGTTTAAAAACAATACAGAAGCTGTTCAAAATAATCAATGTATCAATTTTTTTCCAAGAACTCAAAAGAACTTAAAAAGCAAAAATCAATTATTTCTTTCTTACCAAGAGATTCTATACATAACAATCTCTGATTCGTAAAGCTTAGATCTAATAAATCAATTTTAAAACTCTGAGCAGTCAATATAGATGACATAAAATGTATGCATTAGCCCCCTTTATGCATGTATCTCTGGCTCTTTCTCACTCAGGTCTACTCTGATTTATTTTAAGCACATTCTAACAAACTTAGCTCCTAATTTCTCAGTCCCTGGTAAATAAAAAGAAGCAAATAGGGTTGAGGTCAGTAAGTTTAAACTCATTAAATAAAACAAGTATGTTGTAGTTTATAAGTGGCCTAACCTGCAGGAATGGAAAAAAAATATATCAAAAAGGTTAAAAAAATGTAGGTGAGGTTTGAAAAAGGTATAGTTGCATATTGGTGAGAGCTGTGTTGCTTTCTCTTAAATATGCTTTTATTATTATTCTTCGCAAATTCAATACATATTTAAGAGTCAAGAAGCAAAAATAAAAAAAAAATAAAAAATATTAGAAAGCAAAATGAATTATGCCTAAAAATTATAAGCTAATATATCATCAAAATAAATAAGTGGAGTGGTCCAATACATCTGTATCCCATGAAATAAAGGAGAATTTGGCTATTTTAGAGCATATGATTGGATATTTTCGAAAACTGAACATAGCATGAGGGAGCTTGAACAAATCTTAGTGCTCATGCAACGAGTAGTTCCATCTTTTCACTTAACAGATGAAGAAAGCTGGTGACACCCAAGATGATATGGCTAGTGAGCAGAGACTGATTATCTTTTTATAATAGAGTGCTATTATTTCTTGATATTTAAAATAACACATAAAGATGTGATTACTCCCTATGATGTATGAAAAAGTGATTTAACTTCTTAATGTATGGGTGTGGTGGTATGTGCCTGTAGTCCTAGCTACTTGGGAGGCTGAGGCAGAAGGATTGCTTGAGTTCAGGAGTTTGAGGTTGCCGTGAGCCATGATGATGCCACTGCACTCTAGTCTGGGGGACAGAGCAAGACTCTGTTTCAAAGAAAAAAAAAAGTGATTTAACTCTTAATGAAAAAGGATCCTTATCCAAACGCCTAAAGATCCTAAAATATACAGCTTTCTAGAAAGATAAAATAAACATTTAGCCTAAATTCTACTTAAACAGTATTACGTTTCCTAATGTTTCTGTTCAGGAATAGATAAAGAACAACATCCCCAACAGACAGGTTTTGTCATAATAATAGCTCTGAAATGTTTATCTACCACAAACCACATTATACAAAATACTTAACAAATTTCACAGATCAGAGTCAAAAACATGCTGAAAAATTCCAGCTGTTAACACCTTCTTGTTGAAGAATCTACTCCTTTTGAGATGTACTGCAAAGCATTTTACTTGCTTATGCATTATTGAGACTCCTTCAATACATAAAGTGGATTCCAATGTGTAATAAGCCTCCTACTTTACCCTGTGTTTAAGAATATAACCTACTTTAAGAAATCTTATATTAGGGATTCTGAACCATTGAATGGTGGGTTGACATTTATAATTCTAATTCACTACCTGTGTGTATACTCCATGACAGAGAGGACAGGAAGCTAAAATGTCAACAGCTACTAAATCATCTAGAAACTGCTGGCTGACACCATTTGACTCCACTTAACCCCTCTGTGCCATAGCTTCCTCATCGTAAAATGGAGCTATTTCACAAAATTGTTGCAATAAAATAATGTGTGTGAAATGCAGAACAAAGCACACACATTATACTAAAGGTAGAGTAAAAGTTGGTTGTTATTAGCTGGTATACAACCCAATGAAGACATAAGGAAAGGAGGTAAACTAGACTAAAAGTAGGGAAACTAGGGACCTAGTTCACGTACAATTGTGTGATCAATACTGGTAAGTCAATTGCACTGGGCCTCAATTTCTCCTCTGTAAAATTAAAAAATTGGACCAGGTGTCTAAGTTATCTTCAGGGCTAAAATTTTATAAAATACAGTAACCAGACCTATACAGGTGAACTATGTGGACAAGGAACCAGAATCTCTATCCTAATAAGGGGTTTTAAGAGCTGCCCTAGGTTTCACACATCCTCAGAAAGAGGAGAGCAGTTAATGGTACCTCACAACATAAAGTATACTGAAAAAATGCTCTCTTTTACCTTTTGTAAACAATTTAGTTACACGGTTCATTCCCTGTCAGAAAGTCTTTAATGGACTTTTGAATGTAAAACTGTATTTTGAAGCTGGGTATGGTGGTGCGCACCTGTCACCCCAACTACTTTGGAGCTAAGGTAGGAGGATTGCTTGAGACCAGGAGTTCAAAGCTGTAATGCACCATGATCGCTCCTAGGAATGACCACAGCACTCCTGCCTGGCAACACTGAAGACTCCATTTCTTTAAAGAAATTATTTTTAAAATGAAAGCATTTATAGTTTTCCTATTATTTAATTTGTAGGATTCTTTTTAATATAGTTTTTAATTCTCTTAAAAAGTTTTATGAACCTAACATTGCTTTAATCAAAACAGCAATTTGATCAGGCGTGATGGCTCACACCTATAGTCCCCAACTACTACGTGGGAGTGAGGAACTGAGACAGGAAGATCACTTGAGCCAAGGAGTTTGAGGTGACGTCACCGCACTCTACTTGGGGTGACTGAGCAAGACTCTGTCTCAAAAAAGAAAAGCAATTTGAAGTAGTTAGCAGTCTCCAGCTAGACATTTTTATTCTTTTCACTGAAATATTTGAAAATTCAAACAAATTTAAATCATTCATTTCTAATTTATTTACCTTTCTAATGCAAAGTATTTTTCATACCTAATGACAAACAACAAAAATACCTGAATGGCCCAGTGAGGTGGTACTTGACAACAATAGAAAACCTTCAGACGTTCCAATACGGATGTAGTTTCATCTTGAAACTGGTCTGCGAGAGCCTTAAGAACACATATCAGAATCATAATCTATATATGTAATAACTAACTTTAATAAAGACAAGATTCATATTGTCAAAGTTATATAAATGTACATATAAACAATAAGGAATTCAAGTCATTTTAATAACACGTTATTAAGGTGTGTGAGTTTTTTCTTGAATTTCTTTAAATGTTTAAAAAACTTTAAAGCTGATCAACATTTATAGAAACATATACATTAAAAACAGAACAGGAAAATAGTTTTAAAACTAAGATTTCCTATAATAAATAGTTCATTCAAAGAACTGGCCTTACTGATAAGCCTTTTTAGTTTTTCTAAGAAAAACTGTTCTGTAGCATATCTATTTCACAACATAATGCCACTTTGACAATGACACTCTCTAATATAAATCAGAGAAAAATTATGTGAAGAAATCATTTAGGATTATTTTTCTCAGGAATAAAGTGAAAGAAAAAAGTAGGCTTCTAGTCACAGAGAGCAGGTTCTCTTCACTCTTCAGCAACGGAGTAATAAGGCTGGACATTCATTCACACAAGACCATCTGCATGGTGCAGTGGGCAGCTGCAAGCTACGTGCATTGAAGAATCCCTCTGATGTACTGAAATTCCTCCACTAGTACTGAATACTAAATACTGAAAAACTCTCAGAAGCTACATCAAGAAGCAGACCAAGATGGCTGACTCTAAGAAAAGGTACCAGGGCCATCTGCTAAGGCAAAAGCGGTCAACTGATCACCATCAAAATAGCTCACATATTCAGGATCAAAGTGAATGCAAACACACTCTGGAACTCTGGAATTCCTAGACAAACACATGGACAGCAGCCCCATTACTACCCTCATCTTCTTCTGCCTCTTCACTTGTCAATCATTTTATATTAAGTATACATATTTTTCTGATATTATACAATTATACCTTCTCTTGAATTATCATGACCTTTTTTGTATAATGCAGTAACTCACATTTTCTTTGTTTACCAGTTGACTAATTTTCTCAGATCTCTCTTATGAGAGATAGTAGTAATATGTCAGTGTTAATGTTCTGCTTTTAAGGCACATATTGGGTTAGGCAGGAGAATGTCCATGTATTTGCGGATGATTAAGCACCATGTTGGCAACTTACTCTCCAAAACTTCAGGATACAAAAGACAGTTATACTGTACCTGTAACTTTTCTGTAAGTTTGAAATTGTTTCAAATTTTTACAAAATTAGTTTTAAAAATGGAATTTTTTTTTTTAAAGTGAAAGAGGTAGCAAGTCCAAATTTGCTCAGAAGAAAGAAAAGGACAGCAATGTACCATGTCCATGTAAAAACTTAAGACAAGAAGACCAGTTTCTGAGAAGGGAAACTGCTCCTAAATTGTGGGTTCTCTATATTATACTAAGTGGGAGATGTATTTGTTAGCTTAAGAATGAGCACAAGTGTGAGAAAATGCTCATTACACAACACTCCTTTTGATAATACAAGCTGTTATTCAACCAAGTCAGTCAGAACAAATTGAGACATAACCAGATTCCTAAACCATCTCATTCAAAATATGTTTAAAGCTTTCTGGCCTTACTTCACAGTAACTTAATAGCAAAAAGATTGCATGCTTCTGCCCAAAGCTGTTTAGTTGTGAGAGGGAGGGTAGAGAAGAATAACTTCTGGCTGAATACATATGGTTACAATACATAAAGAGATCACTGAACTAGTTCATAAAAAGGAGGGCAAATTCAAAACGGGGTGGGGAGACAAAAATTTTTATCAGTATGTTTTTTTGGAAAGAAAAAAATAACTAATGTTCATTTAGTAATAACAAAAACAAAACAAAAGCAACATTGTCAAATTTCCTTTTACTAAAAGACCTGATAATATGCAAAAAAAATGTATTTTCAAACAAAACTCATGTTGTTTGCTGTAGTTACCGCAACCAGCTAAGACATATTAAGTGCTCAGTATTTCCTGATTTGTTAATAAACAGATTTATTACGTATTTCAGATACTCTCAGATACTTTGGATGATCTTAGAGTATCTAAGTGTCTCTGATACTCTTGGATACTCTTCAAAGTAGCAAAGACCACTTGGAGAGAGTGCAGAGACCCAACACTCAATTGAGCTGGATACCATGAATAAAGATTAAAAATAGAACTATAGCCCATTTTCACTACTGCACAGAATGAACTTCTTCCTACCTTAGCCATGATTAACCATCTAAATAAGATTTACATACCAATAAAAACTAAGAATGTTAAATTAATATACAAAAGTAAGGGGTGATAGGTGTACTGCTATTTGCCCATTTCCTCTACTGGATCCACCATATTCTTTTTTTATTTGCTGATTTACTAAAAATACAGGGTTATTGTTACAATACATCGCTAGGTTTCTCAGAGCAAGATTATTTCTAGAAATTCATTCTGAGATAATTCCATCATATTCAACCAAACTGGAGTCCTTTACAGGCACAGTAAACAGGAAACGCAGTACAGGCAAGTGAAGTCACTTGGATTCTGTTCTAGATCCATCCCCACATAGCAAGAAAGTCATTTAATCGCAATGACACTCATCTATGAAATGATTTTTTAAATGGTCCTTGTGCTTCCAATTATCTATGAGTATGGCTTTATCAAGAGTATTTTATTTCAAGCATTTGAGGTTTGTTGGTTAATTTTAGGCACCATTAGCTGAACACAATATCATGTACATTCGTTAGAAGCAAACCAAGTGTCCCAGAGGTCTGGAAGACAATGGTAGAATGTTAGGAGAATGGAATGGCATGAAAGTGAAGCCTCATTACTACCATGTGTATTTCTGTGCATGAACATGAACATAAATATGGTCAGTGAGAAAGCTTTGCAAGCTTCCATACAAGCCCAGAAATTTAGGGAAATGGTCTCTAAAGCAGTGTGCCCTACCCTTTCACCTACCTATTTTCTCTTTCCAGTTTTTAAATTTCATGAATTTCACACCTGAAAGTCATGGGCACTTGGTCATAAAGTAAAAACTGTATGAGGAGGTGGTCTTTGAGGAAAGATGGTAAGGTCAAAAATGGGGGTGGGGGGAAGCCCGGCGCAGTGGTTCACACCTGCAAGCCTAGCACTCTGGGAGACTGAGGCAGGAGGACTGCTTGAGGCTAGGATTTTGAGACCAGCCTGAACAAGAGTAAGACCACATCTCTACTAAAAATAGAAAAAATTAGCTGGGCGTGGTGGCTCACCTGTAGTCCCAGCTACTTGGGAGGCTGAAGCATGAGGATCACTTGAGTCCAGGAGTTGGAGGTTGCTGTGAGTGAGGCTGACACCACAGCACTCTAGCACAGGCAACAGAGCTGTCTCCAAAAAAAAAAAAAAAAAAATGAAGGGGGGTAGTGAATATACCCTGACCCAATCATCAAGAGTGGTTTGAAGCAAAGAGAATGTACTCTGGGAGGGTGACTGAGAGACGTGGACAAATGGAAAAGATAACAAGTAGAACATGAGGAGCTCTCTGGGGCACAGTCCGGAGGTGGGGCTGGATACACCAGAGATGATGCCAGTTGCATGGACTACTGTGACATGAGACTGTTCTCAGGTTTTAAAACTCCCTTTTAATATCATTTTCCCCAAACTCTACTTAAAAAGCATTTATACTTTGAGTGTCCTTTGAGAAAACATATTTGTGCATATGGATCCCCTGACCCCATGCAATAACAACTGCTAAATCTTCCAGGAGCCACTGTACCACAGGTCAAGGCATATCTCTACGGAATGGGGAATAAAAGAATAAAACTCTAGAAGGCAATAATGTCCCTCTTTTTCCAATGCTCTGTTTTCAGTTGAGTAAAAACTTCCCAGAAGAACCAGAGAAGATCAAGACTACATTTTAAAATTAGCCCATGGAGAGTGATTTAGTACATGAGGACAATTCAGAACAAGGTCTGGTATGATTTAGACTTTATTTATGAGCTTGTATCTAAAAGTATGGCACATATATTTCCAAAAGAGCAGAGCTAGTCTCAGAGGAACTGCCCTTTCCCTGAAAGCTATTCATTCTCACTAGCATGATTTCCAAGTGTTTATTGGCTTTCTGAAGAGCCGAGTAGAATTAGCTGATAATCTAAAACGTATGACTGATCATATGCTAAATCACCTTATACTTGCTTTGTTGTGCAATCTTTGTATGTGTGTGGGGGAGAAGATGAGATTTATTATTAAAATATGTACTTAATCAAATATATCCAACAGTTGGGCGAACAGCTTTCTCTGACAGGAGTCTGCAGTCATTTAGCTGTGGTTTACAAATAGAATACTCAAGCTAACTGCCACCTCAAACCCTAAGCCAAGAAAATTTCCAATGGGAAGAGGGAGAATGACAATTAAAATATATTAACACACCTAAGTATCAACAATACCATTAAACCTATTAACCCAGTTTTACCTCATATATAGGAAACTGTAGCTCTAAGAGATAAAAATGACTTGCCCAGAGTCATAAAGCCATGAACTACGTGAGCCTGTCTGACTTCAAAGACCAGAGTTGGCAGCTTCATTAAAACCTTCTGTCATAACTATGTAGACAATGATCAGATCTATGGAAACAGAACACAGCTTCTCATTGAAAAACATTGAGAACTCTATTTAATCATCTTTTTTTCTCCTAAATCCCATAATATGGGAGTCAGGATGTGACCTGGTCAAAAAGATGAGCACTTATTGCTTCTGCCCTAGACACAGGCAGAATTTAGGGTGTGTACTGGAAGGAACTGGGTCTACTAACTTATGTGATTCCAGAGTGAAGACATGAACATAAAGAAGCAGCCCTCAGGACACCCACATGGATGTCATGGAACACTCCCTTAATCAGCCACACCTTGGGTTAGCAGTTCTACTGTTTAATTTCAGAACCCCTTTAAATTCTTATAAATTATTGAGGGACTCCAAAGAGTTTTTGTTTCTCTGGGTTATAATCTATCAATATTTATCACATTAGAAATTTAAACCGAGAAAAATTTAAATGTTTATTAATTCATTTTAAAACAACAGATTTATTACATTAACATAAATAGCATGTTTTTATGAAAAATAACTATATTTTCCAAAACAAAACAAAAAAAGTCTTGAAAAGTGTGGCATTGTCTTAACATTTTGCAAATTTCTTTAATGTCTGATTGAAAGCCAAGATGACAGCTTGGCTTCTGTAGTCAAATCTGATGCAATATGACATTTTGGTTGAAGTTTATGAAGAAAATCTGGCCTCACACAGATATGTAGTTGGAAAAGGGAAGAGTATGTTAGGAGCTTTTTCAGTTAATTATGGATGTTATTCTTTGATACTACAGCAAAATTCAACATATGGTGGTTTCTTAAAGGTTACTTGCAATGTGGAATTTGAAATCCTATCAATGAACTTTTCTTCATCACATTAAATACTTTGTTACATTAAAATCCACTGGTCTAAAATCAAAAAACAAAAATACTCACTGGTCTACCTTGTACTTTGAATGGATCTTTTTTACCCATGCTTGATTTTTTAACATCATGCATTGGTCATTTGGATAATAAGCTGATGTTCCCAGTGTTGACACATTTCATATAAAACCAAAAAATTTCATGCATTAATATCACCACCAATTGCACCAGAAAACTCTTGTCCCAATACTTGAAATATTAGGAAGCTGTCACGTTCACAGTTACAGATTCAAGTTTTCCAAAACTCTCATTTTTTTCTTGAAAGCTCAGAATTGTATCATTGCTAACAAACATAGTCAATTATTTTCCTTAAAGCGGTGAGCTTACTTCATTCATTTTTGAGGAAATTCCTATCAAATATCCAAATCTAAATACCTACAGTTTGTCTGTCAGCAGTTCTTTCTAGTTAAAATAGTGTTCCAAGGGAAAAACAGATAGTTCAGCTTTTTCTTGAGACAACCATTGAATTTACGCAAGCAGCACAAGTGTTTTGCATTTCAAATTTCAACACATTGCATATTAAAAAGGACTGGTCTCAAGGGTAAAGATAATATAATAATATTTACTCTTTCATAAGACATTTGTATATAAAAGTCTTTTTTTTAAAATTATGAATGTGTGATAGTGAAACATACAGTGACTACTAGCACAGTCTGGTGCCCCTACCTTGATTTGCACAAAAGGGCAAGCAGTTTGACCCCCCACCCCCACCCCACTGTTTCTGCACCAATATGCAATTATCAACAGAGTGAAAAGGTAAATAATATCTCACTCTTATTATAAAGATAGTTTTGACCTACAAACTATACTCTGAGAACTGCTGCCTTAGGATTCATAGATGTACAAACTCTCATGCCTTTTCTATACCTAACCCATATCCAACTTTTTCCCAATACTTCTGCTGGGGACCTTGCTCAGTGTTTAAGGAAGTACTTAAAAGTTCTTATGTATTATCTTGTTTTAAGAGATTAGGAAATGAGAGCACAGGACGGCCTGTTTACAATCTGCAAATATAAGAGTGCAAAGAATAATAAATATTTATTAATTATTAAAACCTGAGTGAATGTTTTAAATTCCTAGTATTATCTTTTCTTTAAAAGTTAAAGTAGTTGAGTCTAATAATCATTAGATGCTACTTCCCTGAGTAGGTATCAGTCAAATGCAAAGCACCTGTTCTTAAGAGAGCTCAATTTCAATAGGCCCCAGGTAGTCGGCCCTCAACACTCAACTCTGGAAATTTTCTGCTGCCACTCAGTCCCCTGGTAAAGCACAGCACTGGCCTCCAGAGCTTGGTGAATGCTCTTTTAGTCTCCCTTATGTGTGTACCTGGGCATGTGACAGAAAAACACCTGGAGCTGCTATAGATTAACAGGCTACCTCTGCTTAAGGCAGTCTTTCCCCCACACACCCATAACCATCACCCACACTCTGACCCAGAAGCTTGGCCAGCTAGGCTGAAGATCTGTATTTTAACAAGCACTTCAGGAGGTGATGTTCATATGTTCAGGCAAGTTTGGGAAATGCTGCCCAAGGGTGTTAAGATGTACACAGAATGTTATCCCACAGAAAACTAAAGCATCAATTCAATCAACATAATCTGACCTTATCCAAAGAACTTAAGTTTGCTGTCTCTGGAATCTGACTGAAGTTATTATCTGGTACCTTTGCAAGTGTGCTTTAAGTGGGTGTAATTTTACTCCATCCTATTAATAAGTTCCTTTGCTATTAATTATTTTTCACTTCTCTGTAACTTTCTAGGGTTTACTTTTTGCTATCACTAATAAAGTATATTTTATGTTGTATGTCACTAGTCCCATTCTGATCCCACTTATCTATGAACTAGGCCTTGCATATTTTTTACTACTCTATTATCATGAAGCTCATATCCTGGATCCAGCATATCAGCGTCCCTCTGGGCAGCCCCTTTTCTTGGCCTTATCACAAGCTGACTTCACTCATCCATTTGCATGTTCCTTTCCCACACAGTACCGTATCCTGATATTGTGTGTGTTTCACTTCCTATCCCTTCCACCTAAATTGTAGGACTTGAGAGGCTAAAATCTACAACAAAACCTTTCTCACAAAAGCCTCTATTCACTTCTTCCTGCTTATGCTCATTCAACTCCTTTCCTCCAGATTATACCAAGTCTTCTACTGATACCATATTTCCTTTTTAAGCCAGTTCTCTGAGCTTCCTTAGGGTATGGTAGATAAAAGCATGGACTTCGAAATCAGGTAGACCTGGTTTAAATTCTAGCTCAGCTCTAAGACCTTGGGTGAGTCACTTAAACTTTCTGTTCCTCAGTTTCTTCATCAGTAAAAATATATTAATAGATAATGCCTACTTACTAGGTTTATTTAGCATCTTGCATATGAATGTTTGGTAAACAAAAGTAATACACACAGTTAATTAAAGGGTAATATACAGCTCTGTATAAACAGTAGTAACTATAATTATTCTAACAAATAGAAGCACAGCTGCGATCATGAGCAAATCCTAATATACTTTTCAATAACTTTCAAATGCATATGCACATGGTTATTCATGCAGGTGAAACACAGAGCTAGAATGGAAAACACATTTCACATCTCAGACATTTGAAAAGCTCAATGGCATGACCCAGAATACTACACATGAAGCATTGTAATTATCCCAATGTTCGGATTTCCTAGGTAGTCACACTTGCTTTTAATCAGCACCTAAACTTCCCCTCCTGTAAAGTGAATATAATATTAACAGTCAACATTTATTGAAGACTGACTATGTGCCAGGCACTATTCCAAGCATTTCATGAGTATCAGTGCTGGCATGAGGTAGGCGTGGCTGCTGTCCCACTCTACAGATAAGGCAAGTGAAGCTACATGAGATTAGGAAGCTTAACTTTGGCCTTAGCAAGCATGTGATCTCTTTCCCTTTTGGATTGTGGAGTCTATGGATAATGAAATCTGCTGCTATTCTGACAACAAACTTCCTGATTCTTAAGAAGGCAGAAAAAAGCAGAGCTATGAGAATGAGAGTGAGAAAAGAGAGAAAGAGATGATGACCTATTTGAGACTCTGAATGCAGTTATTTCTGAACTGGAAAACCCCTACCCCTCCCAGCTATAATAGCCAATAAATTTCCTTTTCTATAGCCATTTTGAATTCAGTTTCTGTCCCTTACAACTAAAAGATTCCTCATTAAGGCCTGTTTTAAAATTTTACTGAAGCAAAAGTGTCAACAGTCTTGAAAAGCTCTAAACTTCAATCTGTCCATTACAAGCACCTTATATTTAGGAGAAGGATGTTCAAAATAAGTATGAAAATCAAATGTAATTTCTCAAATTTTGCAGCCATACCCACTCGTTAGGCAAGCCAAATACAGCCAACCGTCAGCTTGAATGACTAGCTCATGTCATCCATTCCACCTCCCAGTCCTCCTTCAGTGGCTCCATAATGATAGCGTATATTCTCCACTCACACAAACAGTTACACTTCAAGATTAATACCAAGTCTGCCGAATATAATGCATGTGGATGTGCTTTTGTGAAGACGATATGTGAAAATATAATCAAGCACATAAATATCCTGAAACACTAAAATATGGGAGAGAAGTTTTTAATGTATTAACAGAATAAGTGACCAGTTTGTAATATAGAAGAGAAGCTTTGTTTTCTGGTATGTTGAGAAATACAGAATAAACATTTTTCTAGTTCATTAACGAGTTAATTCATGAACTCTAGTCTCTTATCACTTCTTCTTATGAGCTCAAAGTGTAGTGATTTATGCATTAATTCATCATTTTCTTAGGAAACCCAATAAGAAAAACTGACATGCCTTTATCTCTTTTCCCTTCCCTTAAGAAAAATACAACCAACTAAACTGTGAATTACTATCCTCTGGGAACTGTTAACCTCAATGTGATCATAGTGACTACTCTGTTCCTATTAGCTTTGGCATTGAGGCTTCTTACTGTACTGAAAATCTGGACTGGAATATCAGAAAGGCTGGTCCCTACAGCTCTCAGATTACTGAACTGCCAGATGAAAATATAGTCTTTAATTTAGCTAAGTCTCAATTAGTCCTGCTAATAAGTAGGTAATTCAAAATTCATTTCTTTTCGAATTCAACATTTAGCAAACATCCACTGAGTGCTCATTCTGAGAATATAAAAATAAGTAAAATACAGAACCTGACCCCTCAAAAAGCTCACACACTAGCTGTCAAGGAAAGGTTTCCAAATAAAGCATAATATAATTACTAAATGCTAAAATACAGCTATGAAAATACAGAGTCCAGAAATAAACCATACATGTATGGTCAGCTGATTTTTCAACAAAGGTGCCACAAGAAAGAGGAGAGGCCAGTCTGCAGTAAAGAGAGAAAGTGAGGAGGGTTGAAACAGTCTGCCTAAAATATCATGATGACCCTAAAGTACATTAATTCATATAGTAGCTAGGGGATAAAACTGAACTTCTGAAAGCTTTCTCTCATAATTTAGAAGGCAGCTAAGTCAGGTCAAAAGCCTGGAGCTGCTGAGGGAAACTTGCCTGTGATCAATATTTGGCTGGAAGACAGGAGGTGGCAGGCAGCACAAACCACCCTTTGCCCCTGTGACAATACCAAGGGGAGCTTCTGGCACTGTCACTCCTTGGGGAGGTATCCTCTATAGCTGGATGTCTTCATGGGAAACTGTGGCATCCTGGGGAGGCCAGACCTGCACCTGAGAACATGCTGTGTTGTCTCCTGCTTAGTTTGATTAAACATTACATCCTATAGTTGTGCTTCTCTCTTGCAGTCATATCCCCATCCCTTAGAGAGAACTACACACTTACATCATTATTCTCAAGCTGAGATGATCCTCCTAAGCTAGCTCTTTTCCTTTCCGACATACCGTGGGCAATTCTGATGAGCTAGGTCTAGGGGCATAAAAGGAGGCCCCTGTTAATACATTTGATGTACAGCTAATGTAAGTTTCCCATATAGTCAACTTCATACCCATTTTCTGGGTTGTTAGATCTTTTTCTGACCCTGCTATCCCATCCTTTAAACACTTTAACCTTTTTCTTGATGAACATGTGCCTCTCCTAACCACTGTAAGCAGAGTCTGCAGCCAGCACTCCCATTCAAAGGAAAAGCCTCTAAGGAAATGAGACCCATATAACTACAGAGGGAACTCACATTAACCATCAATATGATCAACTTTGGCAATAATCAGGCATTTAAGGAAAGGCAATATCTATTAAAAAGAAGAGCCAAGATGAACATATAAAACAGTTCACCTCTGAGAAGAGAGAATTAGTGGAAAGAAAATAATTTTTAAAATTCTAATGAATATGCAGAGAAATTAAATGAGATACTGAATCTATAAAATAAGAAATGGCTATTATGAAAAAGAACAATCAGAAAAATACAGACTTCCTTAAAATTAAAAATTGTCAAAATAAAAATGCTGAAATTAAAAAAAAATTTCATGGATAGACTGAATATTAGGAATTGGGCTAATGATCAAAACCAGTGATACAGAAGAAAAAGTAGAAGAAATTTCCTATATCAATCAAGCAAAAAGACAAAGAGATAAAGCTTATAAGAAAAGAGTCATGAAAGACAGATCCAGAAGGTTTCCACACAGGTATACTAAAATTTCAATTGCAGAACTGAACTGGAGAAAGTTGTTTTTTTTTTTAAATGAAGGAAAAAGTATAATTAAAGAAATAACAGAAGAAAACTCCACTGAACTAGAGAGACATGATTGCTCACAGTTAAAGAACCTAGTTTATACTCCAGGAGACAAATAACAATATGACAACATGACAACTAACTTCACTTGTCACCTGAGAGATACTACTTTAAATATTAACTCATATATCCTCATAAAAACTCCATTTATCCCATTATATACATGAGGAAACTGAGGCACAAAAAGGTTAAGTAGTTTGTCCAAGGTATAGTCAGCTATTATTATATACGGTAGAGTGGGCATCTATTAATAAAACCAGGCAATATGACTCCAGGGTCCAAGCTCAAATGTAGATACATTCAGAATTCTAAGAATGAAGAAAAATTCTAAAAATGTTCAAAACAAGAAGAAAAGAAACATAAAATAGGACTAGAATCAGACTGCTATACTTATCAACAAACAGGGATGCTGGGAAGTTATTTAAACATAATGACCTCATTTAAAGTCCAGCCAAACTACTAAATGATGATGGAAAAATACTTTTTACAAAGACTCTAATTTTACCATACATATTCTTCATATGAAAAAGTTACCAAAAAAACAAAAGGGAAAACAAGAAAGATAATACCTGAGAGGAAAGAAACAAATGACTATGACCTAATAAAATAGGTCAAAGAAAATAAAATAGAAATTAATGAAGAATTCCCAGGACCTTGATTCTTGTAATAGCTTTCTTCAAGTAGAGAAGGTTTAGAGACAAAGCACCGTATTTTCTTCTCTGTGGGTCCAATCACACCATTTGGTTATATAATTAATACACACACATAACCACAATTATAATGCTGTAAAACTGGATTAAAGTTTTTAAAATCAACACATAGACCAAACACATGACAAAAATTACACACAAAAATGCACAATAACAATCTGTAACAACTGAGAAATAACATAAAAATGAAAGAAGGGATGACAGGTACACTGAGTTCTTCATCAATCACAGCATGGAGGCAACAGCTACTACCGTGTTTCCCCGAAAATAAGACCTACCCATAAAATAAGCCCTAGCAGGATTTCTAAGCATTTGCGCAATATAAGCCCTACTCCGAAAATAAGACCTAGTGATGGGCATGGCTATGCAGCATATCTGCACAACCCATGCATTTCGTCGCGGAGCGGTAAAGAAGATGAGCAGCCCTTCTTATCTGCCCCATGAGAGCTCTATTGCTCAACATGAGATGGGGCCAATGGTTCTAAAGGAAATAGAGTCACAAGAAATTCAGGATAGAATTCAGGGTTTGGAGGGTTATGATGATGTTCCAGAAGAATATGACTTAACTATATTTGAATAAATGTAGATTGTTGTATCATACTTAAAAAAAAACAACAAAAAACACATCTCCTGAAAATAAGCCCTAGGGTGTCTTCTTGAGGAAAAATAAATATAAGACCCTGTCTTAATTTAGGGGAAACACGGTATCTAAAGTTGACAAATCAAGAAACAGAAGTATTTAAAGAAGTATAAATATTGAAAGTTATAATGGGAACCACTAGAATAATAACTAAAAGAGAAACTGCTAAAAATGAACTAGGAATTGGGGAAGAATTTATATCTTTCATTTAAAATCCTTCTGGGTGAACTAGATTTTTTATTATGTGCAGTACTGAAATTTTTAATATGCAATTTAAAAATAAAAATATATTCATTAAAGGACACCTTCAAAAATAGGTGATTGGTTAAACAAATTGTAGCACCTCTATTTAACTGAGTGACACATGACTATTGGAATGAATAAGCTAGATTCACAGGTATTGGCATGCAGAGTTGATCAAGCTGTTATGTTAAGAGGGCAAAAAGGTATAAAGCAACATGGATTATATGATCCCACTTATGCTGAAGTATATTTATGTTTATGTGTAAAAAGAGTTCTAGAGGGTACAAATTATTGAGATTGGAAGGCAAGCAAGGGTAAAAGAAAGCTGTTGTTTTTTACTTTCCACTTCTATATTGCTTACATTTTTTATAATGAGCAAGTGTTAGTTCTATAATTAAAAACAATTAAGAACAGTGACATAGTTTAAAAAAACAAAACACACTTTGCCACTACTAACCATGGATTTAGTTCAGGTGTTACACATAATGCTTGCAAAATGTGGTAATTCCACTAGTAAAACAACAAAAAAACCCATAAAGGAACTCTTTCTCAAATTATTCAAACACAAGTGCAAGGCTCAGTGCACAAATTCTGACAGTACATTACTATGAACAATTTTCCTCCAGTCAGAGTTTTGTTATGACATGCCCCTAATCCTTACTAGAAATTAATGATATAGGTCATGAGGCTCATATAAAGAAAAGACTACCAACTTTTAAGAGAAATGTCTCAGCCCACACAGGTGCAATAATCTCCACAATGGTAACAATCATGGTCTTTTGGGTCCTCCTCCTTCCATAATTAACCATGATAAAAATCCCTACTCCTTCAAAGCAAGCATGCAACTACAGTATCAAGAACAGATATTCTACAAAGAAAAACTCATTTAAAAATTGTGAAATTTGATTTAACTACCACAGTTAAGAAAATCAAATTGCAATTCCAAACAGACTCCAGTGACAGAAAACTGCAATATTCTTAAATTCCCAATTCAATGCAATGTCCTCCCAGAAATTCAGGGGTGAAGGAAAATATTTCTGCCAACTAATCACCTTTAGAGGCACAACTCCTTGGACAGGGACAGATCTTCACAATTTAAATCAACAGGCTTAAGAGATAACTAAGTAATTAAAATCCACTAGCAAGATTATTTTAACAATAAACATAAAATAATCTAACTTTAACCCCCAATGACTGAACTGAGTTTATCTAACATCAGGTTAAAGCAGTTTATTATGAAATTTAGGCAACAATGATAAAGTTGGTTTACACATTTTTTCCCACAATTTTTTTGATTTGGACATAAATAATATGGTCTCTTTAAGGTTTGTGGTTTCAATTAATTTGCTTCATATTTGGATTACATGTTGTTTTAGCCCATTTTGTGTTGCTATAAACAGAATATTCAAGATTGGGTAATCTATAATGAACAGAGATTTTATTTCTTGAAGTTTTAGAGGCTGGAAGTCCAACATGGAGGGGCCAGTATCTGGTGAGGGCCTTGCTGTGTCATCACATGGCCAGGGCAGAAGGCAGAAGAGCAAGAGAGTGAAAGCGAGAGAGATAGAGAGAGGGGAAGGGGGCTGGACTCATCCTTTTATCAGGAACCTACTCTGGTGATAACTAACCCACTCCTGTAATAATGGCATTAATCCATTACTGAGGGCAGAAGCCTCATGACCTAATCACCTCTTTAAGGTCCCACCTCTTAATGCTGTTGCATTGGGAATTAAATTTCCAACACATGAACTTTGAGGGACACGTTCAAACCACAGCAAATGTATAATATACTACTTTCACCATACTGAAGAAGATGTGATCTCATGATAAAGAAAATGTTACATATATGAAATGGATCAGATGGGGAAGGGAAAGCTGAATGGTAATAGAGAATATTACTTTATACGTCACTGATAAAAAAAAGCAGAGTATAAATGATTACTGAAGAATATGATCTCATTTTACTTTAAACAGTTTCTGAATCATAGCCATTAAATAAATAGTGCTTCCATAAACATTATTTTCTTCACACCAACAACACCATATCCTTGAATATGCAATAATTAAAGCACTCCAGCCTAAAATAATTCCATAAGATAGAGCGTTTTTTATGGATTGTCCTCAACTTGGAGTTCCTTCTTCCTCTGTGGATCTTATAATCTTGATGTACAATTTCTTTATAAGTTTAACATGTGCCACTTAGAAATCCCTTCCAATCTGCTATTCTTTAAAACTGGCCATTGGAGCCTTCAAAGTAACTACCTGTAACTGTGTAAATTATATAATCCAGACTGTCATTAACCACCTAGACAAATTAGAGCAAGTCGCCTGACTTCACCACACCTACATTTCCTCAGCATATAACAGGACAAGATTAAGTCTTCCCTAAGGCTCCCTTCTAGCTTACTTTTCCTCCAGCTTTAAAAGTTTATTGTTTTACCACTTTATACAGCATGGAAGGGAAAAGATTTTCACAAAAACTAAAACAGAAGTTTTTTTTTTTTTAAAAAAAAACATTGTTTTCTACATACATATCATTTTTAAATCATTTTCTTCTTATTCTTTAGGGATGCAGTAACATCAAAAACACAGTTATATCAAACTCTGAATCAGAGGAATTGGCAAAAGTTCAGATTATGAGTTAAATAGCTCAACAGTGACAGAAAATTAGACAAAGTGTGCACCCATCCTGTCACATGATCTGGCTAATTTCCAAAATTTGGGGATTGAGGGAGCAAAAAGATTTTTTCTATGATACCACCCTGCAGAGGCAGAAATAACTCCCTAATTCTGTTCTACTAGTAGAGAGCTACACGACTCTTGATAATGTAGCATTTGGATAGCAAAATGAAGAGACTCCAAATACAGTAAGGCCAAGGAAAGGACAAAACTCTAGGGCACAGTGATTTGACTCTTTTTTTAAACCCATGTTCCTCACTCAAAGCACATTTTTGTTATTTAACATCTAAAAAGATAATCTTCACAATTCAGACTGATGCAGGTTTTGAATTGAAAAGATATACACTTGTAAACACAAAAATGATTTACTTTTATGGGTTTTTTAGTTTGCCAGTACAAAAGAAACATGAATGGTGACCTGGTTATTTTATATGCCAAAGTTAATGGAAGAGATGAATACAAGGCAAATCTGTAGGTCAGTATGTCCTTCTTTAATAGGTGAATGTATTTGAGTATTATTTGTATTAAGGAGGCCAAAATTTTGACCAAAAAATAAAAAGACATTTAAACTGTTTTCTATGATAAAGTATTATGTGTAGTCTCCTTGAACAAGAAACTAGATACTTATTTCAAATACGTATATTTGATCATTTTAACATTTTAGTCATTTCAACAATTTTACAGTTTTAGGGTGAAATGAATTTTTGATAAAATTTAAAACAACAGGGCAAGTCATCAGGAATAATTGAAGATGCTGGTCACGAAACTGCACCTCTACCTTCCCTCGTTGCTCTACATCGTGCCCAGCTGTGGGATGGGGTCAGCACTGTCTCAAGCTAGTAGCTGTCATGAGAGTCACCTAAGCTACAGAGAGCACCTGGCCTGAGGTCATGCCCCTCCCCCAGGCTGCTTGTATCCAGTGCGAGGGAAGAGAAGGCAGAGGATGAAGGTCCAGCCATTTCAGCCTAAAGGGTCACCAAGGTGGAAAATACCTGGGCTTCATCAGGCCAGCACCTCAGTTTGACTTATTCCTCAGCCCAATTCTGCTTCCTCCTATTTCTCTTCGGTAGGTGTTACACCGTAGTAACAGCTTGCACCCCTAGCTCTGTCCTACCCTTCTGGAGAAAACAGCCTGTGACAATAGTATAGTGGGACCCGAAATAAGATGATAATTATTGAAAAGAAGTAAAATGATTAAAATAAGAGACAAGGCCCTCCATAAAATGTCTGTTGATTCAAACACTGTGCAGGAAGAAAAGCAAATGGACGTGGTAATTGTATAGTGGAGAAATACTCAGGCTGAGGGTAATGGCTAAAAAGAGGTGAAATGGAAAATAATTCCAAGACAAATAACCTAGCCCTTAGAATTTAAGCTCTTTGAAGTCAAAGATGATGTATTAATCATCTTAGTATGCCCACAGCCCAATATAGTACCTGGTACATGCTAAGACTTCAATAAATGTTTGCTAACAAGGAAGTTAGTAGCAGTAATATTTACATTACTTGCTAATGCTCTTACTGATTTGCCAAACAGTAGGCTTACACACAGAAAGCTACTGGAATGGAATGAGGGTTTTTGTTTTTACAGTTTTTTTTGTCATTTTATTTATTTATTTATTTAGACAGAGTTTCACTCTGTTCCCTGGGCTAGAGTGCCGTGGCGTCAGCCTACCTCACAACAACCTCAAACTCCTGGGCTCAGGTGATCCTTCTGCCTCAGCCTCCCGAGTAGCTGGGACTACAGGCATGCGCCACCATGCCCAGCCAATTTTTTCTGTATTTTAGTTGGCCAATTAATTTCTTTCTATTTTTTAGTAGAGATGGGGTCTCGCTCTTGCTCAGGCTGGTTTTGAGCTGTCCTGTTCAAAGGTTGCCAGCCACTCGAAAGCTTCCTTTCTTCCCTAACTGCATCCACAGCTTTGCCTCCTAGAATTGTGTCCTTTTCCCCAAGCACCCTGGGCACTGGGCAGTCTCCAAATCCTAAGGCCATGAGTAGGATGTTCCCTCAACCCAAGAACCAAGTTTCCCTCGTCACCAACCCCATTGCTCTTGGAGGACCCTACCAGATTAGCAGCTGTCCCTCAGTGTCTCTTATCTGTATCCCTACCATCTGTTTGCCCATATCTCCCTTTGTCTTTCTGTTTCCCTCTCTCTGGGTGGCTTCTTCTTTCCTGTCCCCTCTATGTTCTCTGTCACTAAAGTATCCACATGAGACGAGGAATGGGCCTGGGTGCATGGGGTGTGTGTGTGGGGGGTAGTGGCCAGACCAGGGGCCCGGGACATGAGCGCAACTTTCCAAGCTTCTCTTCCAGGCCCCTGTGGTTGGGGAGCTCCACAGAGGGAGAGATGAGTCAGCAGCCTGCAGAGCAGTGGGGGCCTGGGTGGGGGTGGAGATGCCGGGGTTCCCCAGGGCCAGAGAGTTTGCTGGGGCCATCTGGGTTTGAACTCTGGTGGGTATGGGGAATAAAGGATCAAAGGTACCCAAATATACACTGGAGGTTCCTACACTAGTAAGAGTTGGAGATAGCAATTTGTAGGACTGGCAGTGGCCTCCATATGACCCTTATCCCCAGATTCTTGTAGGGAAAGGGGTTCCTAGGTACCCTCTAGGAGACCTCAGGAATCTCCAGAGCTGTAAAGTTGTGATGCTAGCCCTGTGTGTATATATAATATTTGCTGTAGATATGTGTATTGATGCGAGTCTGTGTGAATCTATGTGGGGAGTATTGTAGGTCACTGTGAGTCTGTATGTAGGTATACATACTGGTGTGTACTTTTTTATGGTTGGGGGTTAGGGTGTCTTGGGGTTAGCATTATCTGTATAGTGTATGCATATATCAGTATGTGTCAGTGTGGGTGCCTGCACAGTACATATATATGTATGAATTATGCTACCCAGCTTGTGTGCAAGTGTGTGTATCTGAATGTGTGTCACACATCAGGTATATATTAGAGTATGTGTCAATCTCTGTATTTCAGGGGCTCTATTTGCTACTCACTGGTGATTCTCTCTACAATAGTCAAACCTTCTATAACAGCAACAATGAAAGGTTAGGAATCCCTTTGAACTAGGACTCTGAGAGAGCCCAGCATAGAAGGGTGTGTAGAGGGCAGTGTGTGGAAGGAGATATCCTCCCTCAGAAGTAGGGGGTAGAGGTCTCCCATTCTCCCCAGTTTTCACTCTCTTTGCACCCCCACTGACCTTTCCAAAAAGATCCAAAATCATTAGAGAGAAGTGAGGCAGGTTCCAGATTTAACCCCGTCCGACTTAGAAAGCCCACCCTGATATTCCCAGGGGAGGGAGGGAAGGGAGTGGTCCCTGTGGTTCGGCTCAGTCCTGGCATTGAGAGATCAGAAAGGCACCATCCCACCCCTTCCTTCAGGGGCATCCATCTCTAGGAGCTCAGCGTCTGGGTGGCCATGGGTGGAGGCTGAGGGGCCCCCAGGGTGGTGGGGGGTGGTGGATAGAAACCAGATGCCTAGGGGGTTTATACTGGAAGGACCAGAGCCGCAGCCTCTACCCGCCCCTGCCACATGGCGCCTCTGCCTGGGCTGCCCCACCCCCTCAGAGGCTGGGCTGAGCAAGGCTTGCAAGGGTGGAGGTAGGTCCTTGGTCAGGTTTCCAGTTGCTGCCCCCAGCCCATGAGGGCACTGGGAAGGGGGTGGGGAGCTGGACCTGGGAATACCAGGGTCTCAGCTGGGCTGCAGGACTATCTTTTAAAAGGGTGGGGAAGAAGGCAGAACCCAGGGTCCTGAGGGCAGTCCCTCTGCCTGTTTTTGGCACAGATCTCTGGTGGGGGGGGAGTGGGCTCTGTGTCCACAGACCTCTGGTGGGAGGGTGGGGCTCTATCCTCCTGGGGCTGATACCTGGGGGAATTGGGGGGCTGGCCCACAAAACTTTTTAGGATGCTGTTCCTCCTTTTTCCTTCCCTAGGACTCTCTGGATCTGAATACTTCTCTGCCCCTTCCCAGGTAGGATTAGGAATTAAAGCCCACAAGGGGAATAGAGAAGTTTGATCCTTCCCCTCAACTCCTCACCCCAACCCTGTCCCTCCTTTCATTTTTTCATCCTTCCTATTTTTCCTTTTTGGTCAATTTTCCTTTTCTTCCCCAATTTAGCCCCAACCCCTCTTCACCTGCTCGTTCCTAGAATCTAGACTTTTCTCCTTTGCCTCAGTTTCCTACCTGATCTAACTCATCTTGGGCTTTTCTGCTGGGCAATATAGGAATTTTTGTAAAGCCTCTCCCCTCCTTCCTTGAAGCTTCTGAGATGGGGGCCTCAGAAATCCATGTGGCACCTCAGGCTCAGACTCCACCGCACCAGGGGGAGACTACGAGGTCACAGGGACACCCCACCACGGGCACTTCCTCTTGGGCAGACGGGTGGGGTGGCCCATGTAATCATCGGACACAATTATGTGCTATTTATACTCCATCCCCGCCCCCCACCTGCCTGGCCGCTTAACCCTGCACCACCTCCAGACCTGGCCATGCCTTGGGCTATTTTCCCTGTCCTTGGAAGCCATTGTCTCCCCATCTTTGTTCCTCTGGGCCAGTTTCTTTATTTTTTCAATTTTTTCCTGCTCTCTTTGGATTTTTTTTAAGCCACACCTCTGGTCTTGTGTTTTCTTCTTCCCTGTCTCTTTCTTAAACCCATAAAGTCTCTTCTGATTCTCTTGGGCTGTTCCATCTGCTCTGTGCATCTCCTGGTCATTCTGTGTTGCTTCTTTTGCTTCTTTCCCTTTGTCTTCCAGCCACTTGATTCCCTGATCCATTCCCCAAAAGTTGGGCTCACAGGATTCCTTGGGGGAAATCAAATCATGGGGTTGGAATCTGGAACTCCTGGGTCCTGCCTTGACATTTGCTCCTGCCTGCTAGTTAAACTGCTGTGTAATCCTCCCTGGACCTCCACCTGTCCTTCCAGTTCCCAATATTTTCACTGGAGAGCTGGGAGAGCAAAAGGAGCAAGGAAGTGGGCACTTAGAAAGAGAAAGTGAGGGGACTGTGTTGGGGAGTAAGGGGAGTGGAAAGGACAGGGCTTTATTCCTCTGATGAGCAGAGCTGGGAGGGGAGAGGTAGGTGCTAGGGAATAACTTGCAAAAGAACCCCAGAAGACTGGGCCCCTCCGTGGGCCACTTGGTGGCCCAGTCTTCTCTCTCCCATCAGCTTACCCTGGGGCCCAGGTTTCAGTTAATAGACTTTTTGGGCTTCCCTCTCTGAACCTGGTTGACATTCCTTCTCTTCTTTCCCATTGTGATGGGAAGTCAAAGTTGGGAAGTCCTTATTTAGCTCTAACTTCAATTCTTTCTGCTACAGAGGGAATTGATTCATGGCAATGAGAAAGGGAACCAGGAGCTCCCAGGAAAGTATGATCACTCATGAGAAGAACTATCTGTCAAATGATAGAGATGAATCTCATGGCCAAGAGGGGCCATGGGATGATAATTGGCAAGGAAAAATGCAGACTAGGGCATTTGTTTTTTTTGGGGGGGTTAATCCAAAGGGGCTAGGTGTAGGCATGGATGAGTTAACCCATCCATGAAGTTGACCCTTCAACCTCTACACTCACTCCTACCTGCCTTAAATTTTCTGATCATTTGAAGATCCATGTTCTGCCCCACAAAGTGAGGTGGACCAGGTATCATTTCCAAGCAGTGAAATTGAGGCATTGGGAGGAAGACTGAGGGACCCCCAAGCCTATGTCAAGCCCTCCCCTACTCTCCACCCCTTCCTCCAGGCCTTGCTCTGAAACCTACCTCAGTGACTCTAAAAGTTTAGGCAGCAGAAGCCTCCATCCCAGAGCATGCCCTCCCTCCCTCTCCACACAACACACACACACACACACACACACACACACACACACTGCTCTCCCAATCTAGAAGTGTAGAAGTGGGTGGGTGGTTGGAGAAGCAAGCATCTCCATGGTCAGCTGGGTGGGTGTGTGTGGTGTGTGTGCCGCCAGTGTGTTGCTGTGTTCATTTGTGTGTGTTTGTCTGTGTTCATTCATGACAGTGGCTGCACCCGTGTGAGTAGTACTGTGTGTGTGCGTGTGTGCATGCATCATCCCTCTATTTGTCCATGAGTGTGTATGTCAGTGTGTTCCAGTCTCTCTGTGTGAGTGTGTCCCCAGCCCCCATCCCCCCCCTGGATCTCTAATTAGTGGTTTGGGGTTTGTTCCTTTTCCCTCCTGTTCCTTCCCTCAGCAGCGGCGGCAGCAGCAGCCTCAGCAGCAGCAGTGGCAGAAGCAGCAGCGCCTGAGCAGCAGCAAGGATTCTGGAGTCAGAGTAGGACTGTAGGATCACAGTCTGAGTGGCAAGAGGAGCAGAGCTGGCCTGGGAGAGGAGTGGATCCCTCCCAGCACCCTCAGGCCACCCGTTGCCTGCACTCTCCCTGCCAGACCTCCAGAGAGGAGAGACACGGGACAGCCAGCCCCAGGTTCCCCCAGGTACATGATACTGGGGAGCTCTGGGAGGGGTGCCCACAGATGCCTATGGGATTGCTGTGGGTGTGTAGGACACCTGGGTCCACCATCCCTTTAACCTTTCCCCTCAGCAGCTCCCAAGGAAGCCCTGACAACTTGCCCATGTTCCTATCCCCCCTTCCTGCTTCCCACCCCTTCCCTGGGCGCCCCTTTTTCTCCTCTCCCTCCCAGATCCCTTCTTTGGGAAGCTCAGCAAATGGAGCAGGAAATTTGGACCCTCTGCCTCCCTCTCTCGCCCTCCTCATTGGATCTGGAGCCTTCTCCGCTGGGAAAGCTGTAATTAGAGGGTGGATCCCTACAGACAGAGAGCAGCCCCCCCACCCCCCACCCCCCAGTCCCTTCTAACTTTAGATCTCTTCTCTCCCATTCTCCCATTCTCCCTCCCTCTCCCCTCTCCCTTTCTCTCCGGCTCGGCTCTCTCCATCTGCCTGGCTCCTTGGGACCCGTTCCCCAGCCTCAGGATGGCGTCCTCCCTGCTCGAGGTAACGGCCCCCTCCTCCCCCCAGGAAACCAGCTACAATCTTCATGGTCCTAATCCCTATCCCCCCAACTCACATAGACAGTAGCTGTGGTGCTTGTCACTTCCAGGGGTCATTCTGATGAAGAGAGAAGAGTGGGGGTCTGAGAAGTAGAGGCAGAGGGCAGGAGCAAAGGGACTGGAGAATAGGGCAGGGGTCAGAGGGCAGGGCAAGAATGGGGAGAAGGGACTAAGTCAGAAGGAGGCTGGACCCCAGGGGTCAGCTAAGCACACTGACTCTGAGGAGTGGAAAGGGATGGAGAAAGGAGGAGGGGGAGTGAAGGAGAGGTCTGGGAAGCAGATAAACTGGCTGCAGAGACAGAGGCAGAGAGGACTGGCCACATGGGCATGGAGTAGCAATTGAGTATAGTTCTTTGGGGGTCCCGTCTCTCTCCTGGGACTCCTAGCCTCAGCAGGCTCTTGTTCGGTTTGTGTGTGTAGGAGACGAGGTAGGCTACAGAGAAAGGAGGAGGGCATGTGCATGTGGGGGGGCTGACCAGGGGAACTGAGCCCAGGCCTGAGAGGGAACCAAGGAGGAGGGACAGGGTCTGAGGCCGCCTGCCCAGCTCACAAATATTTAGCTTTCAGCCAAAGACAAACTCAGCTCTATTTTGGGAGTGGGAGGCTCCAGGGCGGACTGGGCCACTTCCCCTCCAGGCCGGGACCCCAGTATCCCTTGCCTCTGGACCTGGGGATGAAGGGAACTAGGGTACCATGGGGGTCAGGATTTGGGGTCTGGAGAAATTGCTGACTCTACCAGGGCTTCTGGGGGACCCACGGCACATAGTTGGAAAAGGAGGACTCATAGGCACTCAGAGCCTGAGTTCTTCATGCTTCTGGGGCTCTGTTTCTCTGTTACCGTTTCTGTCCTGCTTTCTGGGTCTCTCCACAGGAATCTGGGGTCAGAGAGCCCTTCCTGAAGGTCAACCCTTTTCAGTAGCCTTGACTCTTCCCTATTCTTGGGTCCCCCAAAAGCCTCTACCTCTGTTCATGGCCCCAGGGTGATGGGCCAAACAGAAAGCCAACTCATTCAACCTGTAGGAGAGGTGTGTGTGAGACAGAGCTGGAGTCTTCTAACATTTGTGTTCATTGGCCTACGAGTGTTAGGGTGCAGTCGAGCGTGCCTGCGAGCAGCCAGCTTTGTGAGAGCACAGGTGCATGTGTGTGTGAGCTGGGCCATCTAGAGCTGTTAGTCTAAGTGAGGAATGCTGTATGAGTAGGGTCCTCAGGTAGTCTGTGGCTGAGTTTGAGGGAATGGCATGCAAGCCAATGGGATGGACTCCATGCCTCTTATCACACTCTGTTTCCAGCCAAGGGTCTCCAGGTGTTGTATTCTACCTCCCCACTGCAGTGGGGGCAGACTGTCATCCTGTCATCTCCCCCAGGAGACTATTTTGAGCCATCATTGGAACACTGCGGTCTTGAGGAAGCTGGAGGAACAAGATGCATGGAAATCCTGGGTCCACCCAGAGCAGGGGCAGTGTCAGTGGGCGTGGGCATCGTGCCAGCATTGCCAGCGTGGCGCTGGTGCCTGGGGAGGGGCTGGCCCAGAGGCCTACTGGAAAGACATGAGATTGGGGTAGCGCATGACAAGAGAAGTATGTCGTAGAAGTGAGGCTTTCACAGCCCCCTCACTCCCTGTGAGCTGGAGATGCCCTCAACACAAAGTCACTCCAGTTCCTCTAGTCCCTCCATCTCTTTACTTAGTTTTGGGGTACTTGGGCCCTCAACCTCCTCCTCACCTCCCCAGGAAACCCTCTGCCTGGTATGGTTCGGTCCTCTAGAAGCGGAAGGAACTTGAGGTTTGGAGAGGGAAGCTGCTGCTGTTTGAGGGGAGGCTCACCTGGGCCAAGTGAGGTGCAGGGGGACAGGAGGGAGGTGCAGGAGGGAGCAATGGTGGGGACGAGGTGGGAATGGAGTAGTGTGAAGCTGGGAGAACTAAGAGATAGGAGAAGGCTGGGAAAGTTGAGAACTGGAAACTGGGCCCTTGGTTGCTCAGGACCTAAGGCCAGTGAGCCCTCAGATGCATGGTGAGCATCTCACTGGGAGGTCAGGCTAGGCATTGCCCTGCGAGTTCCCTGGAAAGAGGGGATTCCCTTCCCCTGCTCTGCATCTGGGTGGGAGAGCTGGGTCAGCTCCTATATCATTCTTTCTCCAAAGACTCCCATTTAATACTTTAAGCCTGTGTCTTTTCTCTCTCTCTATTTTTTAAGGATGGTAGGTAGAGGTGGTGGTGGGAAGGTAAACAACTGGAAGGTGGGACTCATGGGCCCTGGAAAGGTAATAATACATTTGGTCAGGGATGTGGGCACATACTCAGAACCCCTAACCAGGGCCCGCTCTCCCAGGTCTCAGGAGAGGGCAGTCAGCAAGAAAAGGAAACTGAGGCTGTGGTGAAACTTAGATGTGTGGTGTGCCCAGCTCTTGGCCTCCAGAACGCTCTGAGTGGGTCTGCTGCCTGGCTTCTCCTCCCTGCCCTCAGGGGCCCTGTGGGCCTCCACTCCCCAGGGCTGGGGTCTCCTGTTGGCCTGGGGCTGGCTGCCTTCTTTCACCCCTCCTTCCTTCCCCACAGCTGGGTGGGGTCCCTGGGCTTGGCTGAGGCCTCTGTGGCCACAGTGTGAGGGCCGGGCGGGGGACGGCGTCGGCGATTTTAAAAATAAACCGACCGCAGGGAAACCATTGGAGCCGGCTGGGCAGAGGGGGAGGGGGCGGTCAGGGGGGAGGAGAAGGGAGGAGTGGCCTGGTCTGGGGGTTTTCTGGGGCCCAGCACCACCAGGGTGGTTTTCTCTTAGGTAGGAAATCTGCCTTCTTCCTTCTCCTCTCCCTTCCACCCTTTCCTCTCTGTTTTCCTTTGCTCTCCTAGCCCGGTCTCTTTTCCATCACCTCTCCTTTGTTTATTCCGCTTTTCTCTCTCTCCCTTCCTTTTGTCTTTTCACCTTTCTGCTCTTTTGGGTCCCTGCCCATTTCTGCCTCTTAATGTCAGTTTTCCCTCTCTGGTCCTCCTTTCCTGGTTCCTATGTGGCTTTCATGTCAGCTCCTCATGCCACGCAGGTCCTTTGTGCCCCATGTCTCTGGGCGTGCCTCTCTCCTTCGAACCCCATGTTTCTACTGCTCCTTTCTGCCCCATCAGCTATCCTGACTTGGCCCACCCTCTGCTTGGAAGATGGAGGCTCCAGAGAAACCCTGACTAGGAGGAAGCCTGAGTGTTTACTGTGGCCAGTTTGGAGAAAGCTTTTAGTGGCTCCAATTTGGGAGCCCATGGGAAAACAGGACCTTAGAGAGAGGTAACTGGGCAGGAGGAGCAGCAGATTTTCACTTGGGGCGCAGTGCAGGAGTGGTGACTGCACACACTCCTTGCCGCAACCTTAAGGGCCCAGACCTACCTCTAGGATTGGTATCACACACACACACCACGTGCTAGGAGCTACCAGGCAGGTCTGAGAACCCTGGATTCTTGGGTTGTTTTCCCAGCTTTAATGGGAAGATAGCAGGCATATCAGCTTTTGAGGACCCCAAATTAGGGAACTAGATAGGGTCAGCCTTTTTTTCTTTTTTTTTTGAGACAGAGTCTCACTCTATTGCCTGGGCTAGAGTGTTGTGGTGTCAGCCTAGCTCACAGCAACCTCAAACTCCTGGGCTCAAGCAGTCCTCCTGCCTCAGCCTCCTGAGTGGTTGGAACTACAGGCATGCACCACCATGCCCGGCTAATTATATATATAAATAGAAAGAAATTAGCTGGACAACATAGTTTTTAGTTGTCCAGCTAATTTCTTTCTATTTTTTTAGTAGAGACGAGGTCTCGCTCTTGCTTAGGCTGGTCTCGAACTCCTGAGCTCAAACGATCTGCCTGCCTCAGCCTCCCAGAGTGCTAGGATTATAAGCATGAGCCACCGCTCTCGACCCAGGGTCAGTTTTTTTTTTTTCAGGGTCAGTTTTTGAGGGCATCTTTTTTTGGTGGGATTCTTAGTTATGAATGCATGTCAATGCCAGCCAAGGATGCTGGACGGCATCTTTTCTTTGGAGGTCCTGAGCCTGACCCAGGGAGGGATACCATGAGCTCCTGAGGGGTCGAGATCTTGAGGGTGGTTGGCCTGGTAGCAGCAGCATGGTGGGCATTAAGGAGACACCACTGCATTTCTAAAAGACCCCCATGCCTTACATCCTATGTCTTCCTCCACTCACTGCGCTAGAAGAGTGAAGAGAGACCAGCTATGTGGCTACATGGTGGGGACACTAAGGCATGGAGGGGTGTGGCTGTAGCCAGTATCTTAGTGACCCTAATTCCCTGCCTTGGAGGGGCATGAGGACTTTGGGCTCTTCCAGCCCTTCCAAAGGGGTACGGGTTGGCACACAAAGCAGGAGGTGCCCACTGCCCGCTTGAAAGACATTCTTGCCTCAGCCACAGTTCTGGCTTGGCGGCAGCCCTGTTCCCTCTCAATGTCCCAGTGTCTCCACGTCGCTTCCTTTTGCTCCCCAGCCCCAGAGTCCCTGCCAAGTGATTCCTCACCAGGGATGTGAGGACTTGACCTCAGGGAGACCAGGGCACTGCCTTAGTCAGGACCTGAAGCAAAGACGGGAAGCAGAACATGGGGTGAAGCCAGGAAGGAATGGGGCAAATACTGTCCCTAGTACTTTGCCTTCTCCCTATGCTGCTCTTTGAGCCTCATCTTTCCTCTCCAAGTCCCTGACCATGGCCTCTGTTTGCTCCAAACCCACTTCCAGGGGTCAGGATCCCTAATTCTCACCTCACCCCACTGCTGCCTCTGTCTCTAGCTCTTCAACCATTTAAAAAGAGCCACATGTTTCTTGGAGGCCCTTTGCACACCCTGAGGAACTCCACAATGAGTTGGAGTATTAGGCTGCAGTCCTGGGCCTCTGCTCCCCTTCTGTGATTCCACCGTAGCTCTGCCCTGACTCCCAGTCCTCACTGGCCTACCTCTTTTACCTCTAATTCCCCATCCTCCTCAACTCTTCCCTGACCACTCTGTTCTGTTCTTTTTTTTTTGAGACAGAGTCTCACTCTGTTGCCTGGGCTAGAGTGCCGTGGCGTCAGCCTAGCTCACAGCAACCTCAAACTCCTGGGCTCAAGCGATCATTCTGCCTCAGCCTCCCGAGTAGCTGGGACTATAGGCATGCGCCACCATGCCCGGCTAATTTTTTCTATATATTTTTAGTTGGCCAATTAATTTCTTTCTATTTTTAGTAGAGATGGGGTCTTGCTCTTGCTCAGGCTGGTTTCGAACTCCTGAGCTCAAATGATCCTCCCACCTTAGCCTCCCAGAGTGCTAGGATTACAGGCGTGAGCCACCGTGCCCGGCCTCTGTTCTGTTCTTGATGTCTCTAGGTCTCAGTCCTAGAATTTTGCCTTTCGTTCTGAACCTCTCCTCCTCTCTCCCTAAGCAGTGCTTCCCCTCTCTCCACAGGAGGAAGTCCACTATGGCTCCAGTCCCCTGGCCATGCTGACAGCAGCGTGCAGCAAATTCGGTGGCTCCAGCCCTCTTCGGGACTCAACAACACTGGGCAAAGCAGGCACAAAGAAGCCATACTCTGTGGGCAGTGACCTTTCACCCCCCAAAACCATGGGGGATGCCTACCCAGCCCCTTTTTCAAGCACCAATGGCCTCCTTTCACCTGCAGGCAGTCCTCCAGCGCCCACCTCAGGCTATGCCAATGACTACCCTCCTTTTTCTCATTCATTCCCTGGACCCACGGGCACCCAGGACCCTGGGCTACTAGTGCCCAAGGGGCACAGCTCTTCTGACTGCCTGCCCAGTGTCTATACTTCTCTGGACATGGCACACCCCTACGGCTCCTGGTACAAGGCGGGCATCCATGCAGGCATTTCACCAGGTCCAGGCAATGCTCCTACTCCTTGGTGGGACATGCACCCTGGAGGCAACTGGCTAGGTGGTGGGCAGAGCCAAGGTGATGGGCTGCAAGGGACACTGCCCACAGGCCCTGCTCAGCCTCCACTGAACCCCCAGCTGCCCACCTACCCATCCGACTTTGCTCCCCTTAATCCAGCCCCTTATCCAGCTCCCCACCTCCTGCAACCAGGGCCCCAGCATGTTCTGCCCCAAGATGTCTATAAACCCAAGGCAGTGGGCAATAGTGGGCAGCTGGAGGGGAGTGGTGGAGCCAAACCTCCACGGGGCACAGGCACCGGGGGCAGTGGTGGATATGGGGGCAGTGGGGCAGGGCGCTCCTCCTGCGACTGCCCCAATTGCCAGGAGCTGGAGCGACTGGGGGCAGCAGCGGCTGGGCTGCGGAAGAAGCCCATCCACAGCTGCCACATCCCTGGTTGCGGCAAGGTGTATGGCAAGGCCTCACACTTGAAGGCCCACTTGCGGTGGCACACGGGCGAGAGGCCCTTCGTCTGCAACTGGCTCTTCTGTGGCAAGAGGTTCACTCGTTCCGACGAGCTGGAGCGCCATGTGCGCACTCACACCCGGGAGAAGAAGTTCACCTGCCTGCTCTGCTCCAAGCGCTTTACCCGGAGCGACCACCTGAGCAAACACCAGCGCACCCACGGAGAGCCAGGCCCCGGACCTCCACCCAGTGGCCCCAAGGAGCTGGGGGAGGGCCGCAGCACGGGGGAAGAGGAGGCCAGTCAGACACCCCGTCCTTCAGCCTCACCGGCACCCCCAGAGAAAGCCCCTGGAGGCAGCCCTGAGCAGAGCAACCTGCTGGAGATCTGAGCTGGGTGGAGGGTCTCCAGCCCCAGGGCTGCCTTGCTATCCTCTCTTGTCTCTGTGGACCACTGCTTGCCCCTTACTCCCTCTCCTCCATGCATGCTGTCCTTTGGGATGCTCTCTATCATCTCCCCTGGCCATTCTGGTTCTGGGTGTCTCCTTGTATGCCTCCTCAGCTCACCTCTTCCCTTTGCCATGGGCTTGGCTATCTGCAAACTGTCATCTCAGGCCCTCAACCGGTCCTGATTCCTGTACTCTGGCTTCCTAAGCCCTTTCCTGGCCCCTGCTCACAGCTTGTCTCTGCCTGGCTTTTGCCACACCAACTTGCCTTCCTTCCATTTGGGTTCCCAACACTATTTCTATATCTCACTAACTCCTTACTTGTCATGGGCCCTTTCTCCTTCCCAAGCTTATTTACTGCTATCACTCAGCTTCCAGGCTCCAGTCTTCCCAGCTCTTACCCTACTGCTTTCCATTCTCCAGAGCTTTTTTCCTTTATACAACACAGTGATGATGATGATGATAATTTATTGCCCCCTGGTGGCCTCTTCATTAGAGACCAGAGTTAGGGGGGGATTGGGGTTAATGACCTGGCCGGGAGCAGGGTGCCAAGAGGGGGGCAGACCAGTGGGGATCTGATCCCAAAGATGGGGTGACCCCAGGGTCAGGGAGGCTGCCCCCAGGCCTGTATATTTAACCCCTATGTACCAGGAGTAATGAATAGTAATAATAATATTTCTATTTATCTAAGTTATGATGACGGGTCAGGTAGAGTGAGCTGGGGAGGGAAGGGGATCCATTTCTGCTAAGGAAATTCTAGCCTAATGCATTTCTGTATAGACAAAGTATTAGTGGAGATCTTGTTAATAGATTTTCTATTATCAGGGTCTCAGTTAATGGTGTTTCTCTTTTAATAGAGTTTCTACAAATTGGGTTAGTTAACTAGATCTCTGTTAAAGAGTTGATGGGGTATCTCTCAATTAGGGGATCCCTAATATCCCCAGCCCAAGCCAGAAGCTGTGAAACCTGAAGTCCTATGGAAGGGAGAAGGACTGGAATGTACACCAGCTCCCTTGACCCCAGAGCAGGTTCTTTCACTGCCCCTTCCCTCAGACACCATGACCCCATCAGGCTAATCCCCTGTTGCCATGATTATGGAGAGTTTACAGCTGCCATTTTAGACTTGCTCTTTGGGGAAGCCCACCTAACAGGAGGACACTGGTTTGGAGGTGCCCCTCCTGAAGAATGGGTCTGGAAGACTTTCTCTGGGATCAGATTCACACAAATCAAGTATTTATTGAGTGCCTACTCTGTGCAAGGCACTGTACTAGGCCTGGTGCCTAGAAGCCATGAGAAAGAAGAATTTATAGAGCTAGGAGGACACCCCACACTGATTTGGAGGTGCATCCATAGGCCCCCAACCTGGGACTTCCCATGCTCCCAACTCCACCTTCAGTGACTTTTAAAGCCGCTTAGTGCCTTTGAATGCCTTTCCTATGACTTTGGATCCTCCTTTTCTGTCTGTCCCCTGCTCCCTCAAGGCCCCAAGTTAAAGGGTTAAAGCCGCTGGAGCTTGGGGAGAGGGTAACGTTGTGTAAGGGAAGGGATCATGCCCTTGTGGAGTCTTTTTTTTAATTTAATAAATAAAAGTTTGATTTGAAAATTTGTTCTGGTGAGAAAAGGGGAAGAGGAAGGGTGAAGGGTGGGCCACAGGATTTTTCCTTAGCAAACTGAGGACTCTCCACGGACGAATATTCTATTGTGCACGTTTGCGTATTATGCTCGCGGTAAAATACTTTGTTGGCCATGCTCTCCCGTGGCCAAGCCCTCAGGCGGAGTTCAGTTTTGGACCGTCCAGTGCTTTCTCTACAGCTCGGAAGACGCAGTGGTTTTTCCCCTGGCCCCTTCTCAGACTTTGCACCAACCAATCTTGGGCAGGGCAGGGACCCGGCCCGAGCGCAGGCACCGCGGTTGCAGAGCCGACTACTGCGGTGGCCCCAGCCGGGCTGTGCTGCGGCTCCCGGCGGGCGGAGGGTCCGCCTGGCACGTAACCCACCCCCTGCCGCGGGCCTGCAATCAGTCGTGCCGGCCACGGAGTTAGCGGAGGAACAAAAGCCACTCTGTGGCGGCCATCCCCAAGCCACAATAGGGCTTTGTGCGGCCCCCCCGCAGGGCTCCCCCGCTGGGCTAAGGGGGTGCACAAGCCGCACCCCCAGGCCTGGGCCCGATTCCTCGCTGCGCCCTACGTCGGACGGGACACCTCGCCCGGTTGGAAGAGGCGCCGGAGGCGCTGGAACGGGTGGGAGGGGATCCCGGGCGGCGAGCAGGCCGGACTCGGGTTATGAGCCCACTCCTCAGAGCCGCTACTCCCGCCCCCGCCCAGGTGCGAAATATCCTGCCCTCTGGCTGGGCGCACTGCTTCAAAGGCGCTTTGAAGAAATCCGAGTTCCCAGGACTTCTTAGTGGGCTGGGGGCTGTGGCGGAAGAGAGACAGGGGAGGAGGCTGGGGCGGATGAGGTATATGTGGGGGGTGGCCTGGAGCTGCTCGGAGCGAGGAGGCAGCCCGGAGTGGACCCCCAGGATCTCGCCCCCGCCCGGCTAGGAGGCTGCTCGGGACCCCCCAGGGTCTGGCCCTCTAGCCTCTAGGTCTCCGCCTGTCCGGTGCCAACTCCCGCCCGCCGCAGCCTCGCGGTCCTCCCCTCCCCAGCCCCTCGGCCTCTTTCATCTTCTCTAGACTCCGCTTGGGGTTTTGCTGGTTTCTGGGAGATAAAAACCGCCTCAAATAGCGGCGGCGCGCTGCCAGGACAAACAGGGCCGGGCGGGCCATGTGCGCCTGGTTACCGGCCCCGGGCCGGGGCGCCGGGCTTCGGCAGGCCCTGGAAGGGGCGGCGGGCCGAGCTCCGGGCACCTAGGCCCCGGCGATGACTCCCAAGGCGACAGCGGGCGGGCGGGCAGGGTGCTTTTAGAAGTCTGAGGCAGCGGCCTGCGCGCTGCCCGGGTTCCCGCCCAGGTCGCAGGGAGCCGCCCTGTGGAGACTGCCCGCTCAGTGTTCTGCTGGGATCCCTCTGTGCGGTGGGTCACAGTCACTGTGTGTCCAGGCCGCTGCGCCCCCTGGTGAAGTTGTTGGGGGAGCCCGGGAGGCCTGGACTTGGGCCTCCCCAGACTCCGCAAATTATGAAAACCATTCAACAAACGTTAACTAAGCAGTATGGGGGAGAGGGGCAGTACTTGTGCCAGGCCAGGGCGGCGACAAGGGGCAGAATAGCACTGTTCCTTCTCTCCAATTCATATTACAGGGTAAGAGGCAAGCACCTACCCTATAATTGTAACCTGTTGGTAAAAATCGAGGCTTCATTGAAGGGTGGTGGAAGTTGCAGGCAGGAGTTATTTCTTGGAGGTTATACGGGGCTGGCTATTGTGACCAAAATTCAAAAACACCTTGAGGTTGGGTCCTCAGTGCTGCCCACTAATCTGTCAGTCACTGCCTCCCTCT
>CAUYPO010008471.1:0-14215 GCA_963574435.1 Cheirogaleus major
TGTTTGAGCTTTAGGAGTTCGAGACCAGCCTGAGCAAGAGCGAGACCCCGTCTCTACCAAAAATAGAAAGAAGTTATTTGGACAGCTAAAAATATATAGAAAAAATTAGCCGGGCATGGTGGCGCATGCCTGTAGTCCCAGTTGCTTGGGAGGCTGAGGCAGAAGGATTGCTTGAGCCCAGGAGTTTGAGGTTGCTGTGAGCTAGGCTGACACCATGGCACTCTAGCCCGGGCAACAAAGTGAGACTCTGCCTCAAAAAAAAAAAAAAAAAAAAAAGAAAGAAAAGAAAAGAAAATGCCGGCTCTGTGGCCACAGTTTTAGCCGGGTGCTTTCAGCGTTCTTGTGTATAAAATATAGGTAACTGCACGAAGCTATTTTGGAGCTCCAATAAAGCAGCGGTAGTGAATGCATATTGCAAACTGTGAAGTAGTGTTCACATGTTATCCCTAGACTTCACACGTCATTGAAAGTGTTTCTGCATTGTGCTAAAGGAAGCCATGTGGAAGATTAAGTGAATTTACGTCCTCAATAATGTACTGGAGCTGCATGTATACTATTTGCCTTTGAACTTAATTTACTGAATTATCTTCTCTACTTAAGGAGCTGTGCACATCATCTCCTGCCGGCCCTCATTCTTGAGGGTTGGTTGGCCAGGGCCAGGGTGGAGGTAGGGGTGTGCAGTTTGTTAGAGACTTCCCCGAAAGCCCTACCGCCAGATTTCAGTGACATGACTATGGTTGTGTGGAGATACATGACTTCTAGTTACGGAGGGAGTCTGGCCTGAAAGCGCGAAGAGGTTACGTGGGCCAACTTGGGGTGAACCGGAGTGCACTTGCTCAGCTGGGCATGGGTACCCCAGTTCTAGTTGACTATTGCCCTGGAGGAAATGCAGTGCAGTGTGGCTAAATCTTCAGATTTTTCTAAAAAAGTCTGAAAATATTTTTTCAAAACGTGAAACATTTTTCATCCTCAAGGTAACCCCGCTGGCCAGGTGGAGTCCCCCTGGGCCACCAATCTGGCCTTCAGTTTTCTCATTTAAAATTGGTGATGTTACCACCTTCTATGGGGTTGTTAGGACACAAGAAGAGAAAATAGAACTCCTGCCTGCCACACTGGGCCTGGCTGCAGGAATCCAGGGAGAAATGTTAGCCACTTGTGTTCTGTGCTGCTGTTTGGTAATGCCTGGGCTTCCTAGGTTGTAATCCTCATCCGTTTGGGGGCTGCCACCCATATGATTAAAAGGAATCAGAGACTACCAACCAGTTTGGCGATCAAGGAGATAATATAAAGGGGCTTTGTATTTTTGTGGATTAGGAAGAGAGAACTAGCCACTCTCCAAAAACCTCATGATTACACGAGTGGTATATTTTGGTTATAAATAAGTTTCAATAAAAACAAAGGAATTAACTCAAAGGAAAATTTTTGAGTAAACGAAAGTGTAAATGCGACGTTAATTAACCTTCAAGGTGGTGCGGAGCGACCTAAGATTTAGGGACACTGTTGGCACCACACGCCCGGGGGACCCCCAGCCCCGGTCTCTTGGGGAGGCGATCAAAAGGGCAGGAGCGCGAGTCTTCGAAGACAGCAAGGTTAAGGGGGAGGGTGGCTGCCATTCCAATCACTCCGACCCGTGCTGAGGGCCTTGGAGGACCGCACTCGCCCCGTCTAGGAAGCCCGGGTTCTGCCACCTCCAGCGGGGCGACCTTGGGCTGCGAGACTTTCCTCGGCTCCAGTTTCCCCTTTCGGGAAATGGGGAGGCCAAGGCCGCCAATGCTGGGATGGGGTGCACCAGGGCGAGAGGCTGCTGCCTTAGAGAGCGGAGGGTCCAGCTCGGGCCCGCCCGCTGCCGGGCTGCGGCTGCGGGTCGCCCAGGACACACCGCCCCGCCTGGCCTCAGGAACCCTTCGTAGGGCCCTGACTCGCGCGGGTTCTAAAATGAGGACAAAGCCCGCCCGGATCTATGTGCGCGCGCCGCCTCGGCCAATGGGACGGCGGCGCAGGGCTGAGCGACGGGCCGGCGCAGCCAATGAACGCGCGCTTTGTTGCGAGGTGGCCCCTGGCCCCGGCATTATAAAGAGCGCCACGAGTCGGCATTGTCAGGCGGCGGCACCGCGCGGGCCGGGGCTGGGCTTGGGGTCGGTGGGCTCTGTGCGGCGGCGGCCGAGGCGGCGGGAGCGCGGTCGGAGCGGCTCCGTCGGCGGACGGAGGCGAGGCCCCAGCAGCGCGAGCTCGAGCGCGGCCGAGCCCGCGGAGCCTTCCCCGGCGGGTGGGACGAGCGGGCCGCGCGGCGTCATCGGCGGCGAGGTGAGCGGCGGGCGGGCGGGCGGCCGGCGGCGGGCTGGAGCGCCGGCTGGAGCCGCGCCGGCCTGACGCGCGGGCGCCGCGTGTGGCCACTCGTTGCAGGAGCCGCCGCGCCTCGGCCTAGTATGTCGGAAGCGGGTGAGGATCAGCCCATGGAGACGACGGGCGCCACCGAGAACGGACACGAGGCCGCCGCCGAAGGCGAGTCGCCGGCCGGGGCTGGCACCGGGGCCTCGGCGGGGGCCGGAGGCGGGGCCGCGGCGCCCCCGAGCGGGAACCAGAACGGCGCGGAGGGCGACCAGATCAACGCCAGCAAAAACGAGGAGGACGCAGGGTAGGTGCGGACGGGGCGCCGCCTTTGTTCCGGGCCGCCTTTTGTTGGCGCCACGCGGCGGGGGGAGGGGCGGCGGCCCGGCCGGGCCTGCGGGCGGCGGGACCGGTCCCCGCGCCGGGCCGCCAGCTCGCGCGCCGCCGCCCGCGCTGGAGTTTGCAGGAGTTTGCGGGCCGACTCCGGCGCCGCCCCGGGGCCGCTAGCGCGCCGCCAGGGCCGGGGCCGCGGCCGGGTTGGGCGCAGGGGCGGGCGGCCCGGAAGAAGGGGAGCGCTCGGACCCGGGGCGCCGCGAGTGTGGGGCTGCGCCGGGGCTGCGTGGGCGGAGTTGGCGCGCGCCCGGGCCTCCCGCCTCCTGCCGGGGGCGGAGCCAGGGTCTGAACCCAGGGCGGTCTCGGCCCCAGGAAACCTCCAGTTCCTTGAAACGAGCTCTCGGGAGGCGGGGAAGACGCTGGCCTTTCGATACGTGGTTGTGGCACGCAGGAATTCCCGGTTGTGAGCGGCCGGGGCCCACGTGTCTGGCGAGGTTGTCCTTCCTTTCTCTCGCACAGCCTGGGCTTCACAGTCTTGTCAAGCTGTGTTAGGGCCAGGCTGAGTTGAGTTTGGAGGGTAGTGGAGCTTTAACACGCTTCAGCGATGCAGACTCTAAGGGTGGCTGTAGACGTTGTCTACAGGGATAGTGGCTTTGTAAGCTTTTCAGCGAAAGCTTCGCCAGGGCCATACCTTCCTGAAATCACAGCTTATAAAAAGACTTGTTGCCATGTGTCTCATCCTACCATTTCAGGAAAATGTTTGTCGGTGGCCTGAGTTGGGATACCAGCAAAAAAGATTTAAAAGACTATTTTACTAAATTTGGGGAGGTCGTTGACTGTACGATAAAAATGGATCCCAACACTGGACGGTCAAGAGGGTTTGGGTTTATCCTCTTCAAAGACGCAGCCAGCGTGGAGAAGGTAAGCTGGGTACGGTGCATCAGCAGTCCAGTGGGGACGATGGGGATTATAACAGGATACCTAGTTTGTGTGCTGTGTGCGTGGTTGAGTGCTTTGGGGAAAGCAGACAGGTTAGAAATTAAGTTCGTGTTTCTGAGGGATAAAAGTATAGATGAAGTTGGGAGTGAAGAGTATGGGCTGGGGGGGGTTCAGGAAGGTCGCAGTTTACTACCTTTTTGTGTGTCTATTGGGCATTGTATTAAATGTGTTACTGTGAAGATTAGAAAAGAATCCAAGATTGCTATGAGATGGGCATTTAGCCCCATTTTATAGGAAAACCAAAAACCTAAGGCCCAGCCAAGTTTAAGTAGAGGAGATCACATAGTACGGGTGGAGTGAGGGTTCCATCCCCGGCAGCTGTCTCCAGCCTGGGTTCCGAATTCCTCTCGCTTTGTTTCCCGAGATGCATGGGCCTTAAGCAGCTGGGACTGCTTTGGCAGGAAGAAGGGCACACAGCATGGGCAAAGGCTCAGGGATGAGGACCGATTTATAGATGTTCAGGCAAACCAGCTACACCTGGGATTTGAAGAAAACTGGGTTGGGAAGTCAAGCTGGGGTAGAAATTTGAGAGGATGAAATGCATTTGTGTGTCTGTGCTGGTGTCTTTTGTGGTCTTTATGGCTCAGAGAGAGGAGCCTTGTCCAGGTTATGCTGCTGAGTTAGAACCTGTCCCTCTTCTGTCGCAACAGGTCCTAGACCAGAAGGAGCACAGGCTGGATGGCCGTGTCATTGATCCTAAAAAGGCCATGGCTATGAAGAAGGATCCAGTGAAGAAAATCTTTGTGGGGGGTCTGAATCCTGAAGCTACCGAGGAAAAGATCAGGGAGTACTTTGGAGAGTTCGGGGAGGTGAGTGTGTGGCTCCGGGAGTGGCTTGCCAGCGCCCAGAGGCTGCCTTCTTCCTGGCCCTTGGTAGCCTTGGGTGCCTGGCACCCTGGGCAGGGCTGCTTTTTCATTCTCTCTGGCCTGTAGTGGCTCTCTTCTCTTGTGAGTTTCCTGTATGCCCTGGGGTTGGGGGGTAGTGGTCCTGAGGTTTACCTGTGCTTTCTGCAGATCGAGGCCATTGAGCTTCCAATGGATCCAAAGTTGAAAAAGAGACGAGGTTTTGTGTTTATCACCTTTAAAGAAGAAGAACCTGTGAAGAAGGTTCTGGAAAAAAAGTTCCATACTATCAGTGGAAGCAAGGTAAGGTCTCCAGCTGTGTGTGCCTGCCCTCCTAATCTGCTGGGGAGCTGGCCCTTGCAGGTGTGGGTTAGGGGCTGGGCCACCCTGAGTGAGAGCTCTGCAGGTCAGCCGGACCTTGCCGTCTCTCTGCAGCGTGTGCTGCCCTGTGCAGCCCTTCAGAGAGCTCCCAGGCTGGGACGACTGCCAGTAAATACACAGGATGTGGAGGGGGACAGGAGAGGAAAGGTGGCCTCTGTCACTAGAGCGTGCCGAGTGGCCTCTTTGGTTCCTGATTTAAAGCTAGAGGTGACAGTGTTCTAGATCTTAGAGTCCTGGGTGTATTAGGCCTCCAGCTAAGATCTCAGAAGGTTTTTAGAACTTCTGCAACTCACTGATACCCCTCTGGTGAAAGTTTTTCTCGCTACAGGATTTTTCTACCTCTTTCTACAACCAAATTTTGTTTGTTTTGGAGAAGGGGACAGGGTTGGGAAGGGGCTCTACAATTTTGGGAGCTCACATTTTTGTCCCTTTCCATCCCCTTCGGCACTGCTTAATCAATGTTACCCTCAGGGCAAGATCCCTCCCAGGGAGCTTCCAGGGTCCTGGACAGCTTAAATCCAGGGCCAGTTGTGCTTTCAAATGAGTGGAGTCTTGTGCAGTGAGAAGTGTAGCTCTTCCCTGGACTCTGGTCAGGGAGAAGGTAGTTTAGGCTTTAAGTTGGCAGTTAGAGTTGAGGGTGTGGCCTGCTGTGGCAAGGCGTGGCAAGCACTGTGTCAGTGTAGGACTTGGCAGCCAGATAAGGGGGACAGGTAGGGTGGGGCTCCTGGAAGGCCTCCATCCAGATTGAGAGTTTGGAAAGATTGGATTAGGATTAGGCCCTTTAGTGTAACAGAAAATTTAGGGGCAGTCAAGTGAGGCGTTAGTTGTTACTCCAGTGGACAGTGATACAGAGGCCTTTTTTTCTTTGTGTGCGATAATGGGAAATGGATGGGGAGAGCCTCTAGGGCAGGATCTAAGTGAAACTGCTGGTAGTCTTAGAAATAAGTGTATTTAGTCGTATTCATGTTTTTAATTCAGTAGGATAGAAAACATCAGATTATATCACTCAGTAGGGATAATTTGTCATTTAAAGGCTTTCGCTTGTATGGGGATACAACGTGTAAATGGGAGTATCAGGGGACTTAGCTTAAAAATACAGTGTTGTGATTTATTTAAGCAGGAGCACTTCAGTCCCCAATCCCACCCTACCCTCAGTGGGCAGGTTTTTGGGCAAAGAGAAAGTTGACTCTTTGGGACCTGGGAAGATGTCGACATCTGGCCCATTCCCAACAACAAACCAGTGGAGGGGGGCGTGGGTGCCTTAGGCACCCTGAGCCTCAGCTTTATCTGCAAGATGGAGGGCAGGGTCACCTTCTCAATAGAGTATTTGGGTGAGATGAGTTTCTGTAAAAAAAGAAAAACATGTAAGAGCCACCTTCTTATCTAAGGCCCCTCATTTGGGTAGTTTTACCTGACGCTCTTGCCCAGTAGGACCAAGGTGATGCCAGCTGTCCCCTCCGTCAGACAGATGTGAAGCTGCCCTGGGGTTGAGCTCATCCATCCCCAGGAAAGGTTCTTATCAGAAAGACCTTTGGTTTTAGCTGTGGTTCCAAGAGCTTCTAGCCCAGATGTGGTCTCCTACCCCTACATGTTTGTTTGTGAGCAAATGGACCTTACTTATCTACTGACTGTTGCGGTGCATGTCTTCGTGCATAGTCTCTGTCCTGAGCTTACTGCACTGGCCTGACCCACTGTCCTCTCTGCTTTTAGTGTGAAATCAAGGTGGCTCAGCCCAAAGAGGTCTATCAGCAGCAGCAGTATGGCTCTGGGGGCCGTGGAAACCGCAACCGGGGGAACCGAGGCAGCGGCGGTGGTGGTGGCGGTGGAGGTGAGTGGAACCTGGATGAAGACGACGGGTCCCATTTCCCTGCCTGCATGGAGCCTTCCATGCCTGTCTTGGGGCTCCCTCTGTGCAGCAGGGGTGGGCAGGCAGGTTTTCCTGGGTCAAGGCTGTGTGCTTGAGGCTGTGCTGCTGCTGTCCCTTGGAGTGGAAGAGCCCTGTCTTTCTTACTCATGTGGCTTTGGGGGCCCAGGGCAAGAGGGAGCATTTGCATTGCATTCTGGGCAGGGGACACGATAGGGTGTCTTGGCTCTGTGGGTATCCACCCGTGGGCAGTGGGCGGAAGGACAGGGCAGAGCTGTGCCAGGCGCTTACCTCCTTCCCTCCCAGGCCCCTCTGACTCCAAAGCCTGAACTGCATCTTTTTAAAGGCCAAGCTGCCAGCGAGGGTGGGGTTAACCAGAGGGTGATTTAAGTGAGTGAGCTGCCTTGTTTGCCCCTAGTGAAGTTAGCATCCTGGCCTCTGATCCTCTGCTTGGGTCTCTCAGATGCAGGGCCAGGGCCAGGCCCAGGCCCCTCTATATCAGAACAGCAGCGCCCTGGTTTCTGCTTGAGTTGCCATAGTAACCCCGCCACCCAAAGGGCAGGATTTCCTCCATCCTAGCTCCTTCGTGTGCTAAATGGCCCGTGGGCCCCTGTGCCCTGCTCCCCCCACAGGTCAGAGTCAGAGTTGGAATCAGGGCTACGGCAACTACTGGAACCAGGGCTACGGCTATCAGCAGGGCTACGGGCCCGGCTATGGCGGCTACGACTACTCGCCCTATGGCTATTACGGCTACGGCCCCGGCTACGACTACAGTAAGTAGGAGAGAGGGAGGCCCCATCTGCTTATCCACCCAGGGGAGGCAGGACAGAGAGTACAGGAGCCACTGGCAGCAGGGGCTTTGGAGTCAGACAGGCCTGGCTCCGCCACTGGAGCTACCTGGTTTTGAGCTCTAGCTGTGGGCCTCGGGAAGGTGGGGAAGGTAATCCCTGCCCGGACTAGGGCAGTTGAGGACCCTGTGAAGATGCGTGTCAAGCGCCTGGCACAGGGTGAATGCTCAGTAAGTACTAGCTGCTACTATTGTTTTTGTCCCCCAGGTCAGGGTAGTACAAACTACGGCAAGAGCCAGAGACGCGGCGGCCATCAGAATAACTATAAGCCATACTGAGGCGGCGGCAGGAGCGCGCAACCGACTGACCGCACATGCTTTGTTTGGATATGGAGTGAACACAATTATGTACCAAATTTAACTTGGCAAACTTTCTATGGCCTGTCCCATGTGCATCTTATTTAAAATTTGCCCCCTGGAAATCACTCTCCTGTTTACTATTTCCAGAGCTCTAGTTGTTTTAGGCAGCGTGTGGTGTCTCAGAGGCCAGAGCGGCATTACGGGCTGATTTTATTACCAGGTTACCCAGAACCAGACTGGAGGGTCTGCTTCCCGCTGCCGCTCTGCAGCCTGGACCTGTGGACCCTGGTTGTAAAGAGTAAACTGTACCTTAGGAAACCAGTGTCACCTTTTTTTCACCTTTTAATTTTATATTGTTTGTGTCATACATTTCCTGTAATGGAAGTGTTAATTTTACTGTACTTTTTGGTACCTTTTGGGAATCTAATGTATTGTAAGGTATTTTACACGTGTCCTGATTTTGCCACGACCTGGATATTGAAGCTATCCAAGCTTTTGAAATAAAAATTTAAAAACCCCCAAGCCTGGGTGAGTGTGGGATCTGCTGTGTGAGACCTCTTGCCCAGAGTGGTGGGTGCAGCTTGGATAGAAGGACCTGGCCACTGACATTTTTCAGCTACTGCTTACTGTTCTGAGTCCATATCCTCTACGATCTCTTAACAGCATCCTGTCACGCCCAACATCCTCGGCTGGCTTCCTTCAGTGACCACCTTGCCCAGGACGCAGGCCCCCTTTAAAGAAGGGAAATGCCTCCTAAAAGGCAGCTGGTCGGGGGTGAGGGCTGCCACCCCCAGCAGGCCTGTGTCCCTCAGCCCTGAACTCCAGACTGACCAGTAAAAATAAGGGATTCTTTTTGTCTCTTCCAGCAGGACAATGTGAACTCGGACTAGGGCAATGCCAGGGGCCAGCTGAATAGGGGCATGACAGTGCCCCCTCCTGGCTGGCACACAGGCCTGCTCTGGCAGGGGTATTAACTGGCTGAATTTGAGCACCCCAACCCTGGTGGCTCCAGGTGGACACTGCTGCCTCACAAGTTTTGTTTTTTCTCACCCCAAGGAGGAACTGAAGGAGGAAGTAGCTGCTTCTGTTAGCATATGCAAGCCGAGTGTTTTGGTGGGATGAGTAGACAACAGGCTGGGCAGCTGAACCTCCCGATATTAGCTGAAGCTAGCTTTTGGGAAGGGTACATCAATCAGAAAAAACATGTTGACAAAAAAATAATGGTTCAGCTTGCTGAAGGTGGTGACGGTTAAGGAAGTGGCTCTGGGTCTCAGAGCAAGAGGCAAGGCCTACTCACCTGGAGGACAAGCAGGGCTGGCTCAGGGCTGGAGCCTCAGCGTTTCACAGCTTCTCACCTTCTCTTCCATGTCTGGAAAAGACCACAAAGAACTCAACTTTCTCTGCTGAAGACATGATGCTTTCAGTCCCACCCCTACCCTTACCCACAGACAATTTCCTGAGGGTGTGGAGCCAGCCCTCCCTTCTCCCAGGACTCACGGGCCCTGTCCAGGAACCCTGGCCAGGCGTGTGGCCAGCCTTGGCACCCTACCATCTCCAATGGTGTCTGGCAGGGACTGGGCCTCCCCCGGCTCCACAGCCCTGGTTTTAAACCCATCTGGGTGGCAGTGAAGTATGTACCTAGAGGTGGGAGGGAGATTTGGTCCCTGCCATGATATAATTTTGCCTGTTTAGCATCTTACTGAGCTCTGTATGTACCTCAGCACACAGCCATGTCCAGTTTGGTAATTAAGAGATTCCCTTAAAAGTGAATTTGTGGGAGACCCTGGGCTGACCATCCTAGGTGATTAGGAATGTGGAGAGGAATTTCATTTTGCATTCAATCAGTTCTTGCTGGTACAAATCTTGTTTCAGCTACTCAGTAGCCAAGGGTGGCCCTAACCTCAGGTATAGAGGGAAGCTTCTGTCACCTGTATCCCTGGGTGGCTATAAGCACAAGTAATGGGGTTTTAGCTGCCCTTCCTGGGTCCCATGCTATCTGCCATCTGCCCAGGCAGCCTGGGTGGTGGCTCAGCTCCTACCTACCTGGGGCTCAGCAAGAGAAAAGGCCCAGGCCAGGCAGTGCCCAGTCTACTTGCACTTAAGGCTCCCAGACCCTCCCTGGTGAATGCTGGGAGGTTCTAGAGATGTGGGCGGCTGTCCCGCAGGCTCCAGGCTCACCGGTTAGAATGGCGTCCAGTTTTGCCACCACGTGTCGTGCATTGTCCAGGCTGAAGCACATCGGGGGCTTAAACTTCAGGATGTTCCTTCCAGGGCCATCTGTGCTCAGCAGAATGTAGTTCTCCTTCAGCCTATGAGGACAGGACATCCCTTCACATGGCCTCCCCTCAGCCTGGCCTTGGCCCCTACCCTGGGGCTCCAGTCATGCTGCCCTCAGCCCTCTGCAGGCCAGCAGCTTCCCACCCCACAGGTCATCTGCACTCCCAGACAGGACATACTCTTTTTTGATTTCCAGTTCTTTTTAGGAAGATGGCTTTAACATTATCATTGGTACTTAAGAATCATTTTCTGTATTACACAGTGACATTTTTAACCTAGTAAGGGACTCTGGCCCCTGAGAGGTGGCTGTGGTGACTGTGTACGTTCTCTGTGACTCCTATCAGCGCTGGGGGCGTGGGGATTGTCCTCAGTCTTTCCAGCACAACAGTGCTGACCACGGCCAGGCCAGAAAGAACAAGGCTTGGACTGTGGAGTCACAGCCCTGGGGCGACTGGTGGAATACCTGCCCCGGGTTCCACTTCCTGAACTGCAGCAGCAAGCTGCAGTGCTGTGAGGTGAGAGGTGAGGCTTAGCCAGGGCCTGGCTCCTTTCACCCCACCCCACCATCCAGAACCCCGGAGGCTCTTGCGAGGGGTGGAGGAGCTGGTGCAGGTGGCCGACCAGCAGAGAGAAGGCAGGCCCAGCGGGCCACTGAGGATGGCCCAGTCTCAAAAACAGTGCAGAGGGAGGTTTACACCAATACTGTTTATATTGGTCTGAATAAGGACACAATATCAAACACTGGAAGGAGTTTCTGTGGTGGGGGAGGGGTAGCATGAGGAATGTAGGTAGCAAGAATAATTAAACTAGAAGGAGAAGGAGCTCCTGAGATGCTGATTCATCCAGACACCCTCCACCCAGGCCAGGAACAGGAATCCTGCCCATCCCAACTGGGGGCTCTGGGGACGGAAACCCCGAGTCTGGTGCTACCACAGCTACCTGGTGTGACTCCGAGAAGCTGCTGCCCTTCTCCAGCTCCCAGCCTGTGAGAGGTGGCGTTAGAGCTGCCTGAGTCTGAGCGCCTGCTAACTCCAGCACTCTCGGCAGAGGAGGCCGCTCGGAGCTAGGACAGCCTGCACCTCACCGGAAGCCTTTGTGGCCAGGCACTGGATGCAGAACTGCCATGACCGCTGACCAGCTGCCCTTGCTCCCTGGCCCAGCTGCTGCCCTCCTCCAGTCAGTCGCGGAAGAGGGTGGGCAGATGGACGGGCAGGAGGCAGGTTCCTTCCCACTCAAGGTCCAGGCTTTCAAAGAGGCACCTATGGTGTCTCCTACTCTAGAAGGCAATTTGTCTCAAGGAAAATTACCTGGATAGCAAGTAGTCAGCCTCTTCCATTGCTGGTGTCCTCGTGGCCTCATCTTTGATCAGATCCACGCCAACGAAGAGCCCGACACCCCTGAGGGCGAGGTGATATCTCAGGGGTCAGGCCTGAGGAGCCAGGGTCCTTGCTCACCCTCTGCTGGGCCGTGGCCTTGGCCTCCTTTGGAAAGCCCACCAGGGCTCCGCCCTGTGCCTCCTGGGGAGTCTGAGAGCAGGAGGAACCCCCGGAGGATGGTGAAAACAGTTTCAAGGAGTAACTGGGAAATGGAGGGATCCTTGGTGTGGGCAGAGGAAGGAGGTTGGGCTTGGGCTCAGGTGGTGTCCCCTCCCTAGTTCAGTTCCTCCTCTGGAAAGTGGGCATAAAAATTCCCACCATTCCAGGTTGCTAGAGGGGAAAGAAGAAAATGGTACATGGCAGGTTGGTGACTACTGCCCCCAGAGCCTCACCTGACGTCCCCGATGATGGGATGTTTGGCCTTTTGCTGCCTGAGGAGCTCCATCAGGAAGCTGCCCACACACGCGGCATGAGCCTGGAGCTGCTCCTTCTCTAAGACGTCCAGGACGGCCAGCCCCACGGCGCAGGACACCGGGCTTCCCCCAAACTGAGCCAGGACAAGGACATGTCAGACACCCAGCAGAATGCGTGAGCCAAACCCCAGGGAGGATGAGGGCAGCAGAACTGGCAGTGACGAGCACAGGGCCAGAACCCCTCAGGGCTCATCGTCACTGGCAGTACGTGGGGTTCTCTGGAGGTCCCCATGGGCTGCCTGGCTTTCCAGGTGCTCAACCCAGGTGACATCCCCAGGGGTGCAGCAGGAGCCCCAAGAAGCTGCGGAATCTGAGGAGGGTGTACCGTGCGCTCCTGCAGAGCCAGTCTTTGCTAAGAGAGGCTTTAGGGCCCCATCGCACTGGCTGGGCCCAGACCCGCAGCAATGGACTAGTTCCCATCCCTTCAAGGAGGGTCAGGGGCAGCGTGCCCTAGGGAAGCCGCTCTGTGTGGCACGAGTTCAGGGCAGACTGCAGGGCCCTGCGAGCCACGTCCGGCCTGTGGACTCATTTTGTCTGGCTTATCTGGCCTTATTTTAAAGTTATGAATTAGGTGCTAAGAATTTAAAATGAAAGATGTCACACAGAAATCTTCATTTGTGACTTAAACCAAGCCCGGCCTTTCTGGCTGCCCACGCCCAGCACAGTGCTTCCCTTCAGACACCCAAGTGCTTTTGCTCACCTCCCTCCCCCCCACCCGCGGGGGTCTGAGTCAGGACTTTCGTTTTAGAGGAGCAGGAGCTGGAGGTCTCCTGCAGACCTGGTTTTTATTTGTTTCTTTTTTTTTTTTTGGAGACAGAGTCTCACTCTGTTCCCTGGGCTAGAGTGCCGTGGCGTCAGCCTAGCTCACAGCAACCTCAAACTCCTGGGCTCAAGTGATCCTTCTGCCTCAGCCTCCCGAGTAGCTGGGATTACAGGCATGCGCCACCATGCCCGGCTAATTTTTTCTATATATATTTTTAGTTGGCCTATTCATTTCTTTGTATTTTTAGTAGAGATGGGGTCTTGCTCTGGTTTCGAACTCCTGACCTTGAGCGATCTGCCCATCTCGGCCTCCCAGTTAACTTACATTTTCTACAGATCAGGTTAGTTGATTAAAATTAAAAATCCTACTAGCATAACACTATTTTTAAGACTATTATCTTAATTCCACTCCATAATGCTAATCCATTCTAGGAGTAACACCTAAATGACGTTTTGATACCGGAAATCAGTGAAAAATGTGAATACTCATGTGCAGATGAAAACAGCAAGAATTTTGTGACTTAACAATTTCCAACTGTTAACACCACACTCACATACTAAGTATCCTATAGTAGGCCATCAATTTATAAACAAAAAGGTCCTTAAAGGTATCTCTAGATTGGGCACAGCAATTGTCAAAACTACTATGCCACAAGAAAGGCAGTCTCAACGTGATTTCAGATGCCATTTTTAATAAGTGAACAGCTCAGCTGGCTGAAACACCAGAGTAGTGTGAAGACCGAACTCAGAGGTGGTCCAGGTAGCTTCTCTCTTTTCATGATCACAGTCTGTATGTGCCTGTACTCTTTAATGAATAAGATGAAACATTAAAAAATTTTCTAATTCTAGTTTGTTCTGAGTCACAAGAAGCACCAGACATAAAGAGACAACTGAAAGTTCACTATTAAGGATTACAGAGAAGTAGAAGAATGAGGACAATCACAAGTGTAGTGTGTAAATGGTAAGATGTACTACGTGGCTCAGCTATGAGAAAAAGGGTCTATAGGGTATATAAAGACACCTCAGTGACCCTGTATACCATGTTAAAGACAGTCAGGCTGTGCCATGATAAACTGCACTTAAATATGTTTAAGCCAGGTGTGCTGGTTCACACTGTAATCCCAGCACTTTGGAAGGCCAAGGCAGGAGGATCACTTGAGGTCAGGAGTTTGAGACCAACCTGAGCTGGTTTGAGACCCCGTCTCTACAAAAAATAATAAAAAATTAGTGGGTGTGGTGGCACCTGCCTGTAGTCCCACCTACTCAGGAGGCTGAGGCGGGAGAATCACGTGAGCCCCGGACACTGAGGCTGCAGTGAGCTAAATGAGCACCACTGTACTCCACCCTGGGTAACAGAGCAAGATGCTGTTGGGAAAACAAAAAGAGAGAGAAAGGAAAAGAAATATGTTTATAAAACAGTGTGACTTGAAGAG